>JAAOOA010000449.1:172500-190000 GCA_012861695.1 Trematomus loennbergii
TTTGTGGTGATTGGGTCTTCTCTTCAAAGACAACTTAATGCATTCTCAGACATCTATATTTCAGTGTAAATTATTCTCAATGGTCAGTTAGCAGATGAGTTAGTTTGTTAGCAAGGCATTTTGTTAGTTTGTAAGTTACTTACTTGGTCTGTTAGCATGTTGGTTAGTTTAGGGTTTAGCAGATTATTAGTTTGTTAGCAAGGGATATTGTTATTAGGTTAGCTATTTAATCTGTTAGCATGTTGGTTAGCTTAGGGTTTAGCTGATTAGTTAGTTTGTTAGCAAGGGATATTGTTAGTAGGTTAGTTATTTAATCTGTTAGCATGTTGGTTAGCTTAGGGTTTAGCAGATTAGTTAGTTTGTTAGCAAGGGATATTGTTAGTTTGTAAGTTACTTCTGTTAGCATGTTGGTTAGCTTAGGGTGTAGCTGATCAGTTAGCAGATGAGTTAGTTGTTAGCAAGGGATATTGTTAGTAGGTCAGTTATGTAATCTGTTAGCATGTTGGTTAGCTTAGGGTTTAGCTGATTAGTTAGTTTGTTAGCAAGGGATATGTTATTAGGTTAGTTATTTAATCTGTTAGCATGTTGGTTAGCTTAGGGTGTAGCTGATTAGTTAGCAGATGAGTTAGTTTGTTAGCAAGGGATATTGTTATTAGGTTAGTTATTTAATCTGTTAGCATGTTGGTTAGTTTAGGGGTTAGCTGATCAGTTAGCAGATGAGTTAGTTTGTTAGCAAGGGATATTGTTAGTAGGTTAGTTATTTAATCTGTTAGCATGTTGGTTAGCTTAGGGTTAGCTGATTAGTTAGCAGATGAGTTAGTTTGTTAGCAAGGGATATTGTTAGTAGGTTAGTTATTTAATCTGTTAGCATGTTGGTTAGCTTAGGGGTTAGCTGATTAGTTAGCAGATTAGTTAGTTTGTTAGCAAGGGATATGTTAGTAGGTTAGTTATTTAATCTGTTAGCATGTTGGTTAGTTTAGGTTTAGCTGATTAGTTAGCAGATTATTAGTTTGTTAGCAAGGGATATTGTTAGTAGGTTAGTTATTTAATCTGTTAGCATGTTGGTTAGTTTAGGGTTTAGCTGATTAGTTAGCATATTAGTTAGTTTGTTAGCAAGGGATATTTTATTAGGTTAGTTATTTAATCTGTTAGCATGTTGGTTAGTTTAGGGTTTAGCTGATTAGTTAGCATATTAGTTAGTTGTTAGCAAGGGATATTGTTATTAGGTTAGTTATTTAATCTGTTAGCATGTTGGCTAAGAGGTTGTTTATCAAGTATGGTAGTTTGATAGTTATCACATAAATTAAGGTTGTATTTTGTAGGTTTTAATATAAGCTAGGTCTGTAAAATACAGCTTGTTGGCTATTGCACTTCTCCATATGGTGATTTTTGATAATATTGTCCAGCTTTAGATGGAAGTGAATCCAAACAGCTTGTAAAACTGAAGATGTACTGTAGAGAAAAGCTGATTTGTCATGAAGGAATTTTATATTTACTTGACCTCTTCCTATTAATTATTTCCCTCCTCCTCCTCTCTAATAATAACGCTGCTGTGTGTCTATATGAATATTGAATCTCTTCGGTAAACTGTAGCATTGATCAGCCAGACTCTGAGTAAACTCTGTGAGCAAACTGCTCCATCGATCTGTCCACATAAGGAGCCTGATGATGGTGGTGGGTGTGTGTGGTGTGTGTGTGTGTGTGGTGTGTGTGTGTGTGTGTGTGTGTGTGTGTGTGTGTGTGGTGTGTGTTTGTGTGTTTGTGGTGTGTGTGTGTGTGTGTGTGTGTGTGGTGTGTGTGTGTGTGTGTGTGTGTGTGTGTGTGTGTGTTGTGTGTGTGTGTGTGTGTGTGTGTGTTTGTGTTTGTGTTTGTGTTGTGTGTGTGTGTGTGGGTGTGTGGTGTGTGTGTGTGGTGTGTGTGTGTGTGGTGTGTGTGTGTGTCGGGGGGAAGGGGTACTTCCTGTTCCCCTGGTTGACTTCCTGTTTGTTTCTCTCCTGGTTTTATTCACGTCAGCAGCAGCAGCAGCAGTATGAGCACTCTGCTGGGTGGCCTCTTACATTTACAATGCTAATGTTAGCCTGCAGGGAGGAGGTGTGTGTGTGTGTGTGTGTGTGTGTGTGTGTGTGTGTGTGTGTGTGTGTGTGTGTGGTGTGTGTGTGTGTGTGTGTGTGTGTGTGTGTGTGTGTGTGTGCTGAAGGCATGTTTCCTGATGATGTAAAACTGCATTTTCTCAGTTGGATATTATATGAGAATGCGTGTTCTCTGTGCAGGGTCGTACCTTTGAGGATACTGAGGTCTATAACCTTTTGTATCGTTGTGCGTTGTTTCTGTACACATGATGCATTGTGTTACTCTAACACCAGTATATTGTTGACTACATACAAGATCAATATTCAGTAGATCCACAGCAGAAGTGTTGAATTACCTTTTTAAAGTATTGTTTCAGGGTCACGAGTTCAACTCCTGTCGATGTTTTAATTAGTTTATTTTGCACATTTGAATTTGACTTTTTAGGTTAGTAAAACATAAATATTCAATAACTCTCTGGCACTGTGGAACAGGTTTAAAATAAGAGTAAAATACCTTTGAGTAGGAGAATTATATTTCACTTTCCAAAAAAAAGCACACAACTAGAGCAACACAATCAAACTGAAATATATTTGTCATAAAAGTTGGGTTTTCTGCAGCGTTTTCACCGACACTTCGTCAACCTTAATAAATATGACCATGGAAAAAAAATCACTTTTCAAGATAAAAGCACACCATATCGAAAAGGCAGTTTAGTAGCAAATAGAAGAGCAATAAAATACAAAATAAAAATGATATTAAAGTATATTTTTCTACAGTGTTCTTCTCGGTTAGTTAGATCAGTTATGTGAGGTTCCCCACAGTCTGTGTTCACTCCCACTGAGTCCGACAGACAGAAAGACAGACAGGTACAAATGACTCAATGTTGTCCTGGTTGATGCTTTCAGGATGAATGTAAGTAGGGCATAGTGTGTGTGTGTGTGTGTGTGTGTGTGTGTGTGTGGGTGTGTGTGTGTGTTGTGTGTGTGTGTGTGTGTGTGTGTGGGTGTGTGTGTGTGTGGTGTGTGTGTGTGTGTGTGTGGTGTGGTGTGTGTGTGTGTGTGTTGTGTGTGTGACAGATGGTGGCCTCACGTCACATTCTCACACGGTCCTTTAAGGTCGGGACTAAACAGAAACAATCCCTCGGTTGAACACGCTTATGGGTCCTTATGCTTCACTCTGGGAATTACTACATTTCCCATGATGCATTTCACTACAGTCCCTACAGTATAGGAGACTGAGAACCTGTTGCTCTCCAAAAGCTTTCTTGTTATTTTGTTAGTCAACACTAACCTTTATATATCCATACTTACTTTTTATATACTATAATTACTGTCTTTATATTTAATTTAATTACATTTTTAAGAAAGAAAGACAAATAAATACTCACAATAAATAGATTTCTGGTTATTTTATTTAAAAAATACTCACGAGTGACTTTAAAAAAAACAGCTTTAAATAAATACCACATAGAAACATTAATATACATGAAACCTAAATAAATCACAGTGAAGCTGTGTTTCACGTGTGAACGGGAATCGAACCTGCGACCCGCTGCAGCTATTGATCTCTGATCGGGTAACAACTGGTTAACAAGTAAACCAGGACACACACACACACACAAACACACACACACACACACACACACACACACACACACACACAACACACACACACACACACACACACACACACCACACACACACACACACACACACACACACACACACACACACATCGCTCACAGGACAACACACTGGATGAGTGACATGTGTTTGGGAGCCTCGAGGGGAATCTGAATATTGATTGGCCCAGAACAGTTATCTGTGTGGTGCGTGTGTGTGTGTGTGTGTGTGTGTGTGTGTGTGTGTGTGTGGTGTGTGTGTGTGTGTGTTGTGTGTGTGTTCTGATGGGGAGATAACACATCATCGACAGACTAATGGAGGGGAGGGGAGAGTGTGTTTTAACAGCGGAGTGTTGTTGCTGCTGATGTTGGTCGATTACCTTGTTTCCTTAACACACACACACACACACACACACACACACACACACACACACACACACACACACACACACACACACACACACACACTGTGCAGCAGGTCATGGCGGTGGTGTGTGTGTGTGTGTGATTGAACCTTTTGATGTTGTCAATCGAGCCGTTGGGCTGGAGAGATACTGAGCATTGAACACAACAACAACAAAAATGTGTATTTGAGAAATATAGAAATTACAAATATATATTATGACAACATTTATTAAAATATATAAAAATGTAAAATATATATTATAAATTGATATTGTGCAAAATAACACATTTTATAATCTGAAAGAAAAACATCCAACAAATATTTCAAAGAGGATTTACAATCTTAACATTTTGTCAAATTTCTCTATTTTTTTAAATCTTTTAAATCAAATCATTAGAAAAAAGTAAATTGTGAGAACAACAAAAAGCCTAAATGACTTCCAGCGACACTCAATTCTCAGTCAAAGTAAAATCTTCCTGTGTGGGGTCAAAGGTCACGCCGCCCCTGCTCCTGTGTTACCCTGCTGCACGTGGTCCTGGTTACCTTCTGGTTGCTGTTACCCGCGGCGACCAGGTGTGGTGTGATTGATGAGGGTTTTTTTTTATTTTTCTCTCCTGCTAATGGACAGGAAGTGACCACCCACAACCTTTCACCTCTCTGACCCCCGCTGCATGCTGGGTAGCCGGGCTGAGTACCTGTCACACGGCAGTAATGAGAGGCTGAAACTCTTTCATCTTTCCTCCTGCTGCTTCTCCTCCAGGAGGAAGGGAAGGTTTTCCAGGCTGACCCTGAGAGGAGAGTTCCCTCCCGCAGAGAACCAGAGCCCGTCTCCTCTGAGCGTTCAACACATCTCTGCTCATTTCTAACACTCAGATCAGACCTGTGTCTTTATTAACTCTGTTTGATATGTTTGTGGTGCAGCTTGGAAAAGTATCATTATTAAGTTAGTCTCAATAGAGAGGTGCGGGAATTAGTCCTAAAACCCGGAACGACTCATGGATTGCCTTTTATTTCTGATTTTACAAACAAATATAAAAATGAAAAAAAGAAATATATATAAATTAATCAAATATATATAAAAAATATATAAATTTATAATATATATATATATATATACAAAAAATGTAATAATGAAAACATATATATATTTTAAATAATAAAATAATATATTTCAAAGAAAAAATAAAATTAAATGTAATTATTTAAAAATATATAAAAAAATATATATATAAAAAAAGAAATACATATTAAAATAATTAACAACATATAATCAAATATGTTTAATTATTAAGTTAGTCTCAATAGAGAGGTGCAGGAATTAGTCCTAAAACCCGGAACGACTCATGGATTGCCTTTTATTTCTGATGTATTATAATATTTTACAAACAAATATAAAAATGAAAAAAAGAAATATATATAAATTAATAAAATATATATATAAATATTTATAATATATATATATATATATTATAAATATTTATATATATATTTTATTAATTTATATATATTTCTTTTTTTCATTTTTAAATTTATATATATTTTCAAAAAAGAAATATATATAAATTAATAAAATATATAAATATTTATAATATATATATATATATTATAAATATTTATATATATTTTATTAATTTATATATATTTCTTTTTTTCATTTTTATATTTGATATTTGATATATTTGATATATATATATATATATATATACAAAAATTTAATAATGAAAACATAATATTTCAAATAATAAAATAATATATTTCTAAGAAAAATATATTAAAAAATATATATATAAAAAAAGAAATACATATTAAAAAATTAACAACATATTATCAAATATGTTTAAATGAGAAATACAACATAAATATATAAAACTAATATAAAAGACACATTTTTTATCTGACTTTAAGGTCAAAAAGCTCTACAGTTTAAGAAGTGCAGTCGATCGAGAGCAGCTGACGGTCAATATAAACGTGAGCGAGCATAACAGCGAGAGTTCTCAGAGAGATCTCGCTGACGAAAAGACAACCTGTGTTGAAAGCATCTCCACCGTGCATGTTCCCATCCAGCTCTCTGGCTGTCTTCCTCCTCCGTGCAGAGCACCACCACGGCCGGTTGCCACTCTGTATTCTCCTAACATCTGCCTCCTCATGTGAGATCTCACTCCTCTGGCACGCTCATCTTAATACCCCGTGGTGTGGGATGCACCGCTATGTACACGTCTTGTCGTGTGTGCACGTTGAGATTAAAGAGAGAGAACATCTGTGCAGTTGCTCCTCGTGCAGCACGGATTGAACATCGGTTGAACCTCATTTAGTGCGATCCCGGCTTTAATCTCCGTCCCGTATGTTTGTTGAGTTTCTGACGCTTTAATTACATGTTATATTTATTATTAATATGCTTTATTCAGTACAGATACTCTGTAGTGTCATTGCAACACATGACAGTTGCTTTTAATTCCACAAGGCAGCAGTTTTGCTCAGTTTTTACAAGGCGTAAGTTTCAATAGGTGGGCGGATTTGACAAGCTGTCAATCAATCAGCCGTCCAATAGCTGACAAGTAGGTGGGCGGGGCTTGATGATTAATCTGTTTCCCAAACAAGCCGTATTAATTAACCCCGGCAGGTAAACAGGGAGGGGTGTGTGTGTGTGTGTGTGTGTGTGTGTGTGTGTGTGTGTTCCTGTGTGTGTGTGTGTGTGTGTGTGTGTGTGTGTGTGTGTGTGTGTGTGTGTGTTGTGTGTTGTGTGTGTGTGTGTGTGTGTGTGTGTGTGTGTGTTCCTGTGTGTGTGTGTGTGTGTGTGTGTGTGTGTGTGTGTGTGTGTGTGTGTGTTCCACCTAAAGAATGAAGGATCCCAGAAAGCGGCTTGTTAATTATCCAATTTCATCTGATGGAATTGAAACTTGAACCCCACAAATGAATTAATTAGCCTAATTGTTGCGTGTGTGTGTGTGTGTGTGTGTGTGTGTGTGTGTGTGTGTGTGTGTGTGTGTGGTTTATCTTTTTGTGTGACTCTCCCACTTAATTTGGTCTTAATCAGCCCAGCTAAATACACACGGGCTAAAAATATTTCAGCGTAAAGCAATAAATTATGTATGATTCAATTATGTATTATAATGAAATGTATGGACTATTGTTCCAGAGAGAAGTTAATTTTATTACAGACTGACACTAATGGCCCGACTGTGTGAGTGTAAAACGAACCTCAGTGATGAAGGGAGTTCATTATTTGTAGTTAATGAGGAATAACTTTCAGACGCGTCGGCCGGCTGCTGCGACCTCCGACCTCTGACCCTTTGATGTACTCAGTCTTATTTTTGGTAGCGTTGTGTGATCTGAGGCTCTCACGCACGCACACACACACACACACTGTTCACATCTCACTGACACATGCTCTAATGAGGGGGTGGGAGGTGACAGGGGGGTCAGAGGTCGCGATGCGGCTCGGTGCTCGGCTGACGCTGGTGACGGACTCCTGTCTGCGGCGGGGGGGGTCAGAGGTCAGCAGGCGGCAGACAGACAGGGTTGAGGGGGAGACAGCTACAGCAGCCAGATATAAAGCGTCTTTTTTAGGAGTTTGATTTATGATGTATTTAGTAAAGTGATTTTTAAAGAGGACATATGCTGCTCAGGTTCAGGTTCATATCAGTATGTAGTGTCTCTACTTTAAAGAGTCCTCTCCTGCTGATGTTCAGGTGTATATCAGTATGTAGTGTCTCTACTTTAAAGAGTCCTCTCCTGCTGATGTTCAGGTGTATATCAGTATGTAGTGTCTCTACTTTAAAGAGTCCTCTCCTGCTGATGTTCAGGTGTATATCAGTATGTAGTGTCTCTACTTTAAAGAGTCCTCTCCTGCTGATGTTCAGGTGTATATCAGTATGTAGTGTCTCTACTTTAAAGAGTCCTCTCCTGCTGATGTTCAGGTGTATATCAGTATGTAGTGTCTCTACTTTAAAGAGTCCTCTCCTGCTGATGTTCAGGTGTATATCAGTATGTAGTGTCTCTACTTTAAAGAGTCCTCTCCTGCTGATGTTCAGGTGTATATCAGTATGTAGTGTCTCTACTTTAAAGAGTCCTCTCCTGCTGATGTTCAGGTGTATATCAGTATGTAGTGTCTCTACTTTAAAGAGTCCTCTCCTGCTGATGTTCAGGTGTATATCAGTACGTAGTGTCTCTACTTTAAAGAGTCCTCTCCTGCTGATGTTCAGGTGTATATCAGTATGTAGTGTCTCTACTTTAAAGAGTCCTCTCCTGCTGATGTTCAGGTGTATATCAGTATGTAGTGTCTCTACTTTAAAGAGTCCTCTCCTGCTGATGTTCAGGTGTATCTCAGTATGTAGTGTCTCTACTTTAAAGAGTCCTCTCCTGCTGATGTTCAGGTGTATATCAGTATGTAGTGTCTCTACTTTAAAGAGTCCTCTCCTGCTGATGTTCAGGTGTATATCAGTATGTAGTGTCTCTACTTTAAAGAGTCCTCTCCTGCTGATATTCAGGTGTATATCAGTATGTAGTGTCTCTACTTTAAAGAGTCCTCTCCTGCTGATGTTCAGGTGTATATCAGTATGTAGTGTCTCTACTTTAAAGAGTCCTCTCCTGCTGATGTTCAGGTGTATATCAGTATGTAGTGTCTCTACTTTAAAGAGTCCTCTCCTGCTGATGTTCAGGTGTATATCAGTATGTAGTGTCTCTACTTTAAAGAGTCCTCTCCTGCTGATGTTCAGGTGTATATCAGTATGTAGTGTCTCTACTTTAAAGAGTCCTCTCCTGCTGATGTTCAGGTGTATATCAGTATGTAGTGTCTCTACTTTAAAGAGTCCTCTCCTGCTGATGTTCAGGTGTATATCAGTATGTAGTGTCTCTACTTTAAAGAGTCCTCTCCTGCTGATGTTCAGGTGTATATCAGTATGTAGTGTCTCTACTTTAAAGAGTCCTCTCCTGCTGATGTTCAGGTGTATATCAGTATGTAGTGTCTCTACTTTAAAGAGTCCTCTCCTGCTGATGTTCAGGTGTATATCAGTATGTAGTGTCTCTACTTTAAAGAGTCCTCTCCTGCTGATGTTCAGGTGTATATCAGTACGTAGTGTCTCTACTTTAAAGAGTCCTCTCCTGCTGATGTTCAGGTGTATATCAGTATGTAGTGTCTCTACTTTAAAGAGTCCTCTCCTGCTGATGTTCAGGTGTATATCAGTATGTAGTGTCTCTACTTTAAGAGTCCTCTCCTGCTGATGTTCAGGTGTATATCAGTACGTAGTGTCTCTACTTTAAAGAGTCCTCTCCTGCTGATGTTCAGGTGTATATCAGTATGTAGTGTCTCTACTTTAAAGAGTCCTCTCCTGCTGATGTTCAGGTGTATATCAGTACGTAGTGTCTCTACTTTAAAGAGTCCTCTCCTGCTGATGTTCAGGTGTATATCAGTACGTAGTGTCTCTACTTTAAAGAGTCCTCTCCTGCTGATGTTCAGGTGTATATCAGTACGTAGTGTCTCTACTTTAAAGAGTCCTCTCCTGCTGATGTTCAGGTGTATATCAGTATGTAGTGTCTCTACTTTAAAGAGTCCTCTCCTGCTGATGTTCAGGTGTATATCAGTATGTAGTGTCTCTACTTTAAAGAGTCCTCTCCTGCTGATGTTCAGGTGTATATCAGTACGTAGTGTCTCCATGCTCTAATGTTCAAAAAGCTCTTTATTTTTCTCCTCTGTCTGAAACCAGAGCCCAGTCTGCTCTGATTGGTTAGCTGGCCGGCTCTGTTGTGATTGGTCAACTGCTTAGAGATGTCCCGCCCCTTAGCCCTTGCAGACCATGCACACAAACCTATGAGAGAGAAAACCATCCATTAAATTCAGGCAGGAGGCGACCAGCAGAGATGTGTGTTATCATGCAGCGAGAACACACTGCCAAATGTGACACTTTGTTTCAGTCACAAACCTTTACAGTCCATCTCACTGATGAAACAAATTAGAAACATTTGATTTAGTTTGGCAGAGACTGAAAGGAATATATCGAGCAAAACATGTGAAGACAGAGAGCGAGAAAACAGTGATCTGAACAGCGAGCATTGTTCTGCTTCATGACAGGAACACACACACACACACACACACACACACACACACACACACACACACACACAGACCACAGACACACACACACACACACACACACACACACACACACACACACACACAACACACACACCACACACACACACACACACACACACACACACACACACCACACACACACACACACACACACACACACACACACACACACTGTGAAGAACCACAGATATGCTTTTCTCCATCAGGAAGAATTCAAAATTCAATACAAATAATTACATTTTAATTATATTAAAAGCAAGTGTGAGAAAATGTAGTAAAATAATCACTGCACCAAACTATTATTACCCCCCTCCCAGAGTCCCTTACTTCCAACCACACCCCCCCCCCCTCCCAGAGTCCCTTACTTCCAACCACACCCTCCCTCTCAGACTTGTAACCCCCCCCCCCCCCTCCTTTAACTTCTCCTCCCTTTCATCCAAATGGTTTCCTTTTGTGGTGAAAGCCATTTGTTTCTCAACAGCAGGCTTTTCACACAGGTGACTCTTCCTCCTCCTCCTCCTCCTCCTCCTCCTCCTCATTAATTGGTCTCTGCATCACCATTACACTTTATTTCCCCGGGGTAAACTAGCTTTTATGAGAGTTGCTACGTTTTAGAATTAAACAATAATATTACAAAATAAAATACAGATATTTAGTGAGAATGTGCAAAAAAATATCAAATAAAATAAGTGAAAATGTGCACATTGTGAGACAATATAAAACATATTTCTGGTATTATTCATACATATTATTAATAGCAACTATAGGGCTTCAATTTAGGATTATTCTTGATTAATTTGTTGATTATTTTCTCAATTAATCACTTTATTTTGTCGATAGAAAGGTTTAAAATGTGATAAATATCTAGTTTATCCACAACAAAAACACATTTGATTTATTATTATTATTGTATTATTTGTGTTGCTTAGTTAGAAATTACTCAAACCCATTTACGGATTATCAATATTAAGTAATTGTAAAAAAATCTTGAATATCAGGCTAAAAAAAAGACACCCCTTTTTTAGGTAAAAGTGCCAAATGTAATCGTACGTGCTGAAATGAGTTGAGGTGAATACACTGAAGGAGTTGCAGGGTTGCTTTAAGTGTTGGATACTGGGAATTAATCAAGATAAAAGCAGCCATTAAGGAATAAACCAGCTGTAATTAAAATTCAAACATGTTGAAAGTGACCCGAACAACTTCCGGAGGTCATTTAAAAAATGTCTATAAACATTAATAAAGGGAAGAAGGAGGACGAAAGGTTGTTACTTTACATAATGCTATATATAGAGGCGGCTGAGTGGATCCATTTGGCTGCATCTCCAGAAAATGAAGGGTGGAGTGCATTAACTTCCTCTTCCTCCTCCTCTTCCTCACCAGAAAGGGTCACATGACCAACAGGCAAAGCTTCAGGTAGCTATTGTAAGGGAATATGAGATCAAAACTGAACAATGAGGCTTATTTTCTTTAATTAGTCAGATAAAGTGCCTGGTAATTCAACAAATTAACCTCCTGACTCCGTGTCACTTTGACTTAATTATATTACATTTAACGAGTCCTGCCAAAACACTGTTATGTCAGCACGGCTCTTAAAGTGGACAATTAAGAAAGAAATGAACCAAAAGTGCTTTTTTGAGATTGTGACGTAGGTTGGAGGTCATTTTTGGTCTTTTAAAACCCAACACAAGCTACAGGGAGTGTTGACAACAATCCTTTGCAGTAATATCTGAAAGAGTGGTGCAGGAATGAGTCCTGGAAATGAGTCAGCATTTTAGCGCTTCCAGTTCCCTTGTCTAGAAGGAAGGAAGGGAGTTCGGCTCTCTATAGCCCAACATTAGCCTCCTTTAGCTTAGCGGTGGTGACGTGAAGTCATGTGACCGTGCTGTAGTTCCTTTATAGCCCAACATTAGCCACCTTTAGCTTAGCGGTGGTGACGTGAAGTCATGTGACCGTGCTGTAGTTCCTTTATAGCCCAACATTAGCCGCCTTTAGCTTAGCGGTGGTGTCGTGATGTCATGTGACCGTGCTGTAGTTCCTTTATAGCCCAACATTAGCCACCTTTAGCTTAGCGGTGGTGACGTGAAGTCATGTGACCGTGCTGTAGTTCCTTTATAGCCCAACATTAGCCCCTTTAGCTTAGCGCTGGTGACGTGAAGTCATGTGACCGTGCTGTAGTTCCTTTATAGCCCAACATTAGCCACCTTTAGCTTAGCGGTGGTGACGTGAAGTCATGTGACCGTGATGTAGTTCCTTTATAGCCCAACATTAGCCACCTTTAGCTTAGCGCTGGTGACGTGAAGTCATGTGACCGTGCTGTAGTTCCTTTATAGCCCAACATTAGCCACCTTTAGCTTAGCGCTGGTGACGTGAAGTCATGTGACCGTGCTGTAGTTCCTTTATAGCCCAACATTAGCCGCCTTTAGCTTAGCGGTGGTGTCGTGATGTCATGTGACCGTGCTGTAGTTCCTTTATAGCCCAACATTAGCCTCCTTTAGCTTAGGCTGGTGACGTGAAGTCATGTGACCGTGCTGTAGTTCCTTATAGCCCAACATTAGCCACCTTTAGCTTAGCGGTGGTGTCGTGATGTCATGTGACCGTGCTGTAGTTCCTTTATAGCCCAACATTAGCCTCCTTTAGCTTAGCGCTGGTGACGTGAAGTCATGTGACCGTGCTGTAGTTCCTTTATAGCCCAACATTAGCCACCTTTAGCTTAGCGGTGGTGTCGTGATGTCATGGGATTTTTGTCGAGGGAGCCCTTTCGATGCTTAACTCCACAAATCTGTCACCACTGCAACACTCTCTTTTATTCCCCTGATTTAAAGTTTAGAGACTGCATTTCCTGTCACAGACGTGCAGGTTCAGGTTAATTGATAGCCCTTAATTTCGTGAGGTTGTGAAATGTGATTTATACCTGACCTCTGTCCTCTCAGAGGTGAAGCAGGTAAGAGCCGTGGATGAATTCATAGATTTATTAGCCAAATTCTGCTTAATTTATATCCTTATTTTAAAAAACTGAGCTTCGAACTGTATATCATTTAAATGACACCTCAGGCAGTGGCGGAAAGTACATTTACGTCAAAGTATTTGGACATTTGTGTACTTTACTTGAGTACCTCCTCTGTGTGCTACTTCATTTATTTAACCCTCATGGTTACTTTTAGCATTTAACCCACATGTTATACTTATGTGTTGATAATATATATACTGGGAAAAGCCATTCTTTAAACTGAGTACTTTGCCTTTTGATAAATACATCTAGCTCATAATACTTCTGTACTGTTGCTCATGCAAAGCATCTGAGTACTTTTTTTCCACATAGAAGTATCTTCCATCCTGCACATCATACACCATGTGAGACCATCTCCACCTTCACATGCATTAATATCCCATAATGCCCCTTTAGCAAATCAGCATCACTAATTACCGCGGAATGCTAAGTGCTGATGACAGCTGCGGCATTAGCATCGCTAAGCTAACGATGAGACTGAGCGTTTTCCAATGTAAATGTTTTTCCTGAGACCCGGAGGTGCTGCTGCCTCATGTTCCTGAACACACACACACACACACACACACACACACACACACACACACACACACACACACACACACACTGAGCTCGTCCTGTTCCATATGCTATATTTAGTCGCCGTTCGATCCTCCCCACGTGTCCAGAAGTCAATAAAAATCAGCCGTTCGTGTCGGACATCGTGTCTGAAACTGATCCTCCCCCAAACCCCCTCACCTCCTCCTCTCCCTCTCGTCTGTCAGATAGAAAAAAGGAGAGATTTCCGTTTGAATTTAATATCAGCGGTGTCACCTTCACATCGACTCTCAGTCAACAAGCCGGTGCTGGAGGGGTCAAAGGTCACAGCAAACAGCGCACTGAGCCATGAATGAAGAGAGACGTAGGAGGACATATTTTGTTTGTTTTTGCTTTTTAAATTCATATCTTTTTGATGTATTTAATATCATTTTTATATATTTTGGTTTTGGACTTATCTTCTGTATTTTTCAAATTTGGTTTATAACCCTTAAATCTTTGGCTTCCTGTCGTAAACCCCCTCTAAAACACAGAAGGTATTCATACTGAGCCATGAGATTGTGCAGGACTTATCTTCTTGGCAATCTTAACATTCATACTGACCCTGAAAACCACATTTCAGACTCAATTTCCCGGGTAGATTTCTTGGCAAAAGTGGTTAAAGTTGTATTTTATTATATTATTTATACTTTTTTCACTTTGTATTTATTCTCTTAGTTTGTACATTCATGGATTTAGTACAAAATATGTAAATACAAATACAAAATCCATTGAAAAGAAACTAGTTTTTTCAATCCAAAATGTGTTTGTTTTACGAAAATCCATAAAATAATTTTTAAATTATTTAACATACTGCAAAATAACAATAAAATAAATTCATAATAATCATATTAACAAATACTAGCGTACACTTATGCACTTTCAAAATAAAATAATACAATTAAAAATAAATTAAAACAAGTTCTGTATGCCCTAACCCTCTTATTGTCTTCGTTTCCCCCCTTACCTTGTGTTCACGGTCACATCTGACCGGTCCTGTTTTAACTGCTATTACATTAACACAAACACCATTAATCATCACCACATGTCATTGAACACTCTTTCAAACTGTAACTATTGTATCAGACTACTGGTATACATGAACAACTGCTGTAACTATACAAAGAATAGACACTGAACATGTATTGGTGTGCCAGGTGTGATCCATGTGGGGGGATGGGCACATAAGAGCGGGACATGTGTCAATTTGTTCTGTGTGTGTGTGTGTGTGTGGTGTGTGGTGTGTTGTGTGTGTGTGTGTGTGTGTGTGTGTGTGTGTGTGTGTGTGTGTGTGTGTGTGTGTGTGTGTGTGTGTGTGTGTGTGTGTGTGTGTGTGTGTGTGTTGTGTGTGTGTGTGTGTGTGTGTGTGTGTGTGTGTGTGTGTGTGTGTGTGTGTGTGTGTGTGTGTGTGATTGATGAAAGTAGTAAATCGGTCAGATGTGACCCGAAGACAACAGGAGGGTTAAGGGAACAGCAGAAGAAGACAACAGGAGGGTTAAGGGAACAGCAGAAGAAGACAACAGGAGGGTTAAGGGAACAGCAGAAGAAGACAACAGGAGGGTTAAGGGAACAGCAGAAGAAGACAACAGGAGGGTTAAGGGAACAGCAGAAGAAGACAACAGGAGGGTTAAGGGAACAGCAGAAGAAGACAACAGGAGGGTTAAGGGAACAGCAGAAGAAGACAACAGGAGGGTTAAGGGAACAGCAGAAGAAGACAACGGAGGGTTGAGGGAACAGCAGAAGAAGACAACAGGAGGGTTAAGGGAACAGCAGAAGAAGACAACAGGAGGGTTAAGGGAACAGCAGAAGAAGACAACAGGAGGGTTAAGGGAACAGCAGAAGAAGACACAGGAGGTTAAGGGAACAGCAGAAGAAGACAACAGGAGGGTTGAGGGAACAGCAGAAGAAGACAACAGGAGGGTTAAGGGAACAGCAGAAGAAGACAACAGGAGGGTTAAGGGAACAGCAAAGAAGACAACAGGAGGGTTAAGGGAACAGCAGAAGAAGACAACAGGAGGGTTAAGGGAACAGCAGAAGAAGACAACAGGAGGGTTAAGGGAACAGCAGAAGAAGACAACAGGAGGGTTGAGGAACAGCAGAAGAAGACAACAGGAGGGTTAAGGAACAGCAGAAGAAGACAACAGGAGGGTTAAGGGAACAGCAGAAGAAGACAACAGGAGGGTTAAATCTTAAATTATTTTCAAATGTAAAGTAAGGGAAAAAAATACAATTATTTAAATTCATTTATTAAAAAAACACACTAATAATATCAACAAACACTGCCACACTTATTTTCTTTTCTAACTTGTCATGCTCTCCTGATGATTAACCACCGGTATTTGAAGACACTTTATGGGAGTAGTTCAGACGGTGATTCCTCTCAGTCAGATCCACTGAGACCTTAAGACACTCGTCTCACGCTTTTTCTTTCCTCAACTCTCACAAAGCCCCGTCTAAATCTCACCAGTTTTTTTCGTGTGCTGCTTTGAGTCTGAAAAACATCTGCAGAGAGTCGACTGAGCCGTCAGAGATTAGACGGCGGCGTGAAACGTCTAGAAATCTGTTTCAGGAAGAGAAGAGAAACTCTCCAAATGCACGGAGAATTCATGGGTTGCTTCATGATGTCATTCATGCAGAGCCTGTGTGTGTTCATGAAGCAGTCTCTAATGCATTCAGAGAGAGGGTACATGTTGACAGACGCTCATATAAAGTGTGTCTGTGTTGACTGGGGAGTGAACACAGACAGGAGATAAAGGCTTGCACAATGTTACTTCCTACAGCTGCTTTTCACACAAAAGCTCCTACACAGTGAACTGGTTTCTTTACAATAACCCCCCCCCCCTCACCCCCCCCCATCGACATGAACAATGTGTCTGCAAGTCACACCCTTTGAAGAAGAAGGAGACTTTAATCCTGACTGAGTGATGGCTTCCTTAGTTAGACTTTCTCAAAAGATCATTGAAGCCTGCTGTAATCGTTTTGAGGTTTCTCTACAACTGTCACTTTTACACTGTAGTTTAGTAACAGGAAGTTTATACGATAGGTCTGTGAGTGTGTGTGTGTGTGTGTGTGTGTGTGTGTGTGTGTGTGTGTGTGTGTGTGTGTGTGTGTGTGTGTGTGTGTGTGTGTGTGTGTGTGTGTGTGTGTGTGTGTGTGTGTGTGTGTTTATTTAATGGCAGACAACCCTTCTACATATTCACAAATCATTTTACCACAGTGATTTTTTTATAAACACATGACATCTATTGAGAGATGTCATTAAAGCATGGAGACATCAGGACATCAGCAGGAGAGGACTCTTTAAAGTAGAGACACTACATACTGATATACACCTGAACATCAGCAGGAGAGGACTCTTTAAAGTAGAGACGCTACATACTGATATACACCTGAACATCAGCAGGAGAGGACTCTTTAAAGTAGAGACACTACATACTGATATACACCTGAACATCAGCAGGAGAGGACTCTTTAAAGTAGAGACACTACATACTGATATACACCTGAACATCAGCAGGAGAGGACTCTTTAAAGTAGAGACACTACATACTGATATACACCTGACCATCATCAGGAGAGGACTCTTTAAAGTAGAGACACTACATACTGATATACACCTGAACATCAGCAGGAGAGGACTCTTTAAAGTAGAGACACTACATACTGATATACACCTGAACATCAGCAGGAGAGGACTCTTTAAAGTAGAGACACTACATACTGATATACACC
>JAAOOA010000449.1:192500-230000 GCA_012861695.1 Trematomus loennbergii
GCTATCTGGATGTTAAGAGCATTCCATGGAATATAACAACAAGTGTATCTCAAGCGGTTTCTCAAACTTACCTACCTCACCTTTAACGGTAACGTTAACCTCTTTTCTCTTCAGAGAACCTGATGCTAGCCACCGATCCATGTTTGTGGTTTTGCACGCGCACACGTAACCATGGGTAACCAGTGGTGAAATTAAGTGTTGTCCATAATTAACAATAACATATATCGCGTTTTAACACTACGTTTATATATATGTACTTATTTTTACAGTTTGCATATGAGGTGGTCCGCGGGCCATCTGCAGTACCCTGACCACAGTTTGAGAACCGCTGCCATAGATAATACAAAATTAGGATATCAAGGAAATAAAAACAAGGGATTTAAAGTGTTAAAACAATAGACAAGGATCATTGAAAGTGCATAGATAAAATCTAAAGTCAACATCTTTGAAGTTATAATAATCCACTCTGAATACAGTGAAAATAAAACGTTTCTGAGACTTTGAAGCATTTTAAAGTGAAATGAATGATACTTCCAGAAGGTCAAATTAATGCATTTCATTCAGAAATTGATAATTGTTTCTGTAATTTTCTCGTGGAGAAGAGCCACACAGGTGAGGGAAAGGACCGTCTGTTGTTATGGAACAAGGTGCGCTGTCAGCTCCTTTTTCATATTTCTCAGAAGCAAAACGCCTCAGGCAGCGCTTTTTCTCCACAAACACACAAACTCACCCGCTGTGCAGAAACAAATCACTTGAATTTAGATTTAAGACAGGTTTAATCACCTGTGGATGAATGAAGAGGAGCTGTGTTTGAACAGGTGTGAGTTTTTACAACTGCTTTAACAATCCAGGTGTGAAGATGAAACCCTTAACAACAATATCCATGTACATTAAATGGTGTGAAAGAATTACGTTTGCACATTTTTGTATGTGAAATGACGGCACAGGTATCTAACAGAAGTACTTCACAACCATTTGTATTAAGTGTACTTCCATTTTCTGCCACTTTACACTTCAGCTTTTTGACTCCACTGCTTTGATTTGGCACCTGGTGTTTCTTTGCAGGAGCAGAATATTGAAAACAAATACAATGTGAAAAAAGAAAAAACTATGAAGTATTATTAGGGATTAAACTAACCAGTTATAGAAAGTAGTTGCAACGGTTTTGAGACTAAAATGACCAATAGTTTGAACAATTTAGACGGTACAGAGAAGTGACAGTGATGCATAATTAATGTCTCACTTTGACACTTTTTAGTAGCCCTAACCCAAACCCTAACCCAAACCCTAACCCAAACCCTAACCCTAACCCAAACCCTAACCTAACCCTAACCCTAACCCAAACCCTAGCCCTAACCCTAGCCCTAACCCAAACCCTAACCCTAACCTAACCCAAACCCTAGCCCTAACCCAAACCTCCTAACCTAACCCTAACCCTAACCTAACCCAAACCCTAACCCTAACCCAAACCCTAACGCTAACCTAACCCTAACCCAACCCTAACCTAACCCTAACCTAACCCAACCCTAACCCAAACCCTAACCTAACCCTAACCCTAACCTAACCCAAACCCAAACCCTAACCCAAACCCTAACCTAACCCTAACCCAAACCCTAACCCAAACCCTAACCCAAACCCTAACCCTAACCCTAACCTAACCCAACCCTAACCCAAACCCATACCTAACCCTAACCCTAACCCAAACCCTAGCCCTAACCCAAACCCTAACCCTAACCTAACCCAAACCCTAACCCAAACCCTAACCCAACCCTAACCCTAACCTAACCCTAACCCTAACCCAAACCCTAGCCCTAACCCAAACCTAACCTAACCCAAACCAAACCCTAACCCTAACCCTAACCCTAACCTAACCTAACCCTAACCCTAACCCTAACCTAACCCAAACACTAACCCAAACCCTAACCCTAACCCTAACCCTAACCTAACCCTAACCCTAACCCTAGCTCTAACTCATTTTGAGTAAATACTTGTATTATTGGATGATTAAAGGTGGGTAGGTAATTCACTTCAGATACACTTTTTGTTATATTCCATGGAATGCTCTTAACATCCAGATAGCAATGAATATCTGAAGTGCTTTGACAATAAATCCATAAAAAAATATCATCTGTGGAAGCTGTAGTACTGTAAAAAGCACGACCAATCATCTGAGCCGCCCGGCTAAAATAACTGGATGGCCTACCTGCCTGTCAGCCTTCCATCTGTGCACAAACTTATCTGGTGCCCTCATTGGTCATGTGCGCGTTCGTGTGTGTTGGAGGCGGGGCTCTGTGAGGAAGTCTGAAGGAAGTGGCAGATATCTTTCGGCTGCGTACAGTACTTTCAAATTCTAGCGCACTCGAGCTGGTTTCTCCATTCTTACCTACCCTACCTTTAATAAGAAAAGTCTCACCAATGTTTTTTGACATAAATGAGAAACCATTTATTCTACTAAAGAGCACTCACACAATTCCTGAAAAACACATATATGGTTCCAGAAAAGCTGCCAATATTTTTGTTATAGGATTAATTTATGCTCCCATAATTAGTACTATAAGCCCCAAAAACCAGTATAAAACAGGTCTTTCTCAGAGTTCTGATTGTGTTCAGAAGCTATAGCACAAATGTGACCGCACAGACAGCATCACACATTTTCTCCAACATTCATGAAGGTGATGTATATGTGCAGAATGGGCCTCTTTAGCTGCTGTGCATGTCTGATCTGCAGGATATCAGTGTGTGTGTGTGTGTGTGTGTGTGTGGGGGGGGGAATCACTGACCCTGTGAGTCAGGGGTCTGACACACACTCCACAAATGGCAGCGACTCACAGAATTAGCAGCCATGAATCTGTGAGTGCTGCAGGGCTTCTTCATGGGTCACGAGTACAGCGCGCTTGTTTTGATCCGCGAGACGTGTCAGAATTAGCACGAGAGGAAATATCGTGTCTGGAATTAGTTGGCTGTTTCTGAGTTTCTGCTGCTCATCATAAGCCGTTTCCACACATGTATCACACACAACGGGAGATCTAGTTCAGACGCTTTCAACGTGACTAAAATACTCCCTCGTCTTTTTTTGAAACGTGTGAAAATACCATAACTTGTTGCCCGGGGGGGGTAGCTTCTGTGATGCTCAATCAGGGGGTACAAAAATACTTCATTTCTGTTCATAAACAGCTGAGTCTCTTACCGTTTTGTCAACCCTTAGAAATAAGTTCCCAAATCTCTCCGTCTCTCCAAATAGACTTGTTGTGTCTTGGCATATTGTGTAATTGACCATCCTCAGACTTGTTAGTTTGTCTTCTTGAATGAAATGAAAAGCAACTTCCAGCTTTCTTGGATATTATATTGATTTCGGGAGCTGGCAGGGTATCGAGTCCGGTTTCAATGATTCAGACATTTGGGTTTCTACACACAGCTCCTCCAGTAATCATTTCTATGTTGCAGTGCATGTGCGATATGATGAAGAGTCTAAGAAGGAAATGCTGGAATATTTCATTTTCCAAATATCACTTAAAGGGGACCTATCATGCAAAATGCACTGTTAATTTTAATGAGAAATTAAATCATTAGCGTTACAAATATGTTCATTTAAAGGGGACCTATCATGCAAAATGCACTTGTGTACGTCTTTTCTACATGAATATGTGTCCCCGGTGTTCCAGGGAACTCACCAAGTGTCAGAAAACACAACCCTCTCTATTTTCCTCCATACCCAAATCTCTAAAAAAGGGGCTGCAACGGATCTGATAAAAACTGATCCAGATTTGAACACTGTCCTGACGTCAGGACGGTGGCGCTACGGCTATTGGGCCAACTCCACCAATCAGGAGGAGACAGCCACGGCCATTGCCGTTCGAAAGCGCTGGAGACGCTGTAGTACATATGCCACGCCAGTAGATGGTGCTGTTCTCACTGAATCTGCCCTTGCACAAACAGAGCTAGAAATGGTCAAATTGAGCGAAATGAGGCATGGCTAAAATGCATGATCTGTTGGTATTTTGAAAAACAGAAACGTATAAATATGCCTTATATAGGTATGGCCCTACACTATATTATTATAATATAGCATGATAGGTCCCCTTTAAACGATAGTATCACAGGCTGAAGAGAGAGAGCTTGCAGAGGTCTGCAATGCTCATTTTTAGGCAGGAGGTTTATGATCCTTGCTCTATGATGAAGTTTATTGTGAGACACTGAAGCCGGGACAATGCAACAACACCTTCCTCGTTATTATATTTGGCAGCTTCCTCTTCTTCATCTTTCACTGAAGCCCGTAGGAACATTTGTAACAGAGCAGCAAGAATTCACCTCAAAGGAAACCAGAAATCTTGTGTTCATGTCAACATACTGACTCAGAGAGCCGGTGTCGCTTCCCATGAAGAAGAGGCGAGAGAGGAACGTTGTTGGACTGGGTGTGTGTGTCGGTGTGTGTGTGTCGGTGTGTGTGTGTGTGTGTGTGGGTGTGTGTTCTCCATAGCGCCACAGTGACTCATCTCGGGTCAGTAGTTTAACTATGTGTGTGTGATTGACAGAAAACAAAATAAGTGAGGGTTGTTGCTAAATTAGAAGCCTGGGAAATGGCTAACAGCAGGGCAACGGAAGCATGTGTGTGTGTGTGTGTGTGTGTGTGTGGTGTGTGTGTGTGTGTGTGTGTGGGTGGGCGGGCGGTGTGAAAGTGTGCATGTGGAACTCGTTAGCAACCGTAGTCCTGACGAGACTTCTGTCAAACCAGAGACCATCAGATACTCGTTGAGGTATGAAAAAGACAATTTACAGTTTCGATTGATTTGGACTCCGGAGATTGTGTGTGTGTGTGTGTGTGTGTCTGTGTGTGTGTGTGTGTCTGTGTGTCTGTGTGTGTGTGTGTGTGTGTGTGTGTGTGGTGTGTGGTGCGTGTGTGTGCGTGTGCGTGTGTCTGTGTCTGTGTTGTGTGTGTGTGTGTGTGTGTGTGTGTGCAATATTAGTGTGTGTGTGTGTGTGTGTTGTGTGTGTGTGTGTGTGTGTGTGTGTGTGTGTGTGTGTGTGTGTGTGTGTGTGTGTCTGTGTGTGTGTGTGTGTGTGTGTGTCTGTGTGTGTGTGTGTGTGTGTGTGTGTGTGCGTGCGTGCGTGCGTGCGTGTGTGTGTGTGTGTGTGTGGTGTGTGTGTGTGTGTGTGTGTGTGTGTGTGTGTGTGTGTGTGTGTGTGTGTGTGTGTGTGTGTGTGTGTGTGTGTGTGTGTGTGTGTGTGTGTGTGTGTGTGTGTGTGTGTGTGTGTGAGCAAGTGGATCCCCTCCAGGTGTATTGGGTGATGGATCCGTTTTCGTGCGGTTTGTTTCCAGCCGCTCAGCTTCCTGTGCAGAAGGGAAGTGGAGCTTGAAAACGCTGTAAACTGATCCCAGGTCAGATAGCAGGCTGTTCGCTGCCTCATCACCTAAAAGGAAATCCTCACCCACAAAAACCATCATTTGGAGATCAATTACTCTCCATGTCACCTTATATTCGTGAATTGCTGTAAATGAAGAATCAAATTTAAGTCAACGAGGGCCAACTATGTGAAGTGAGCAGACCTAAAAAGCTGATATACAGCATTAACAGTAATAATAGAATAAACACTATGAACAGTAGTATGAATAGACAGTGTAATACGGCCAGAGAAAACTGGTCTGCTAACGTGCTAAACATTAGCATGTCAAACAAGCATTTTGAATGTTTGTTCAAAGGTGTTAATGTTACTTAATTTATATTTATTAGGACATTTCCAGTATACTAGTTTGGGAATGGTTCGTGTGATATTTAAAAAAAGTGTTTCTCCTCATATCCTCATCAACCTTTAATTTCTAACGGCTGTAAGAGAAAGTGTAGATGAAGGGTGCCGCTGCCTCTCTCTCGTAAAAGTGAACACTATATACCGTGTTTTTGAATAGTATAAGTCTAGTTTATCTAGTTGTATCCTCACTACTTCACAAACGTTGAATTCGACCAATAAGACTGCTCCTTGGCTAACGTGCTAACGGTTAGCATGTCAAAGGGCATTTTATGATGCCATGTAAAATGTAACACTGAACATTGCATTTTCCAATCCTAGTGTTTGGAAAGTGTGCACGCTTTCTAAAAGTCAGTTACATCTCCTCTGTAATGACTTCTCCTGTCTGAGGGCTTTTCCACTTAGTGTCACATTTTTAGTTTCTACTGCTGTGAGTGGAAGTGCGACACTTGCCGCTACCTCCCTTTCTCTCCCTTCTCCCCCCTTCTCTCCCCTTTCTCCCCCCTTCTCTCCCCTTCTCTCCCCTTCTCCCCCCTTCCTCCCCCTCTCTCTCCCCTTCTCTCCCCCTTCTCACCCCTTCTCCCCCCTTCTCTCCCCTTCTCCCCCCTCTCCCCCTTCTCCCCCTTCTCCCCCTTCTCCCCCCTTCTCTCCCCTTCTCCCCCCTTCTCCCCCTTCTCCCCCCTTCTCCCCCCTTCTCCCCCTTCTCCCCCTTCTCTCCCCTTCTCCCCCCTTCTCCCCCTTTCTCTCCCCTTCTCTCCCCTTCTCCCCCCTTCTCTCCCCCTTCTCTCCCCTTCTCTCCCCTTCTCCCCCTTCTCCCCCCTTCTCCCCCCTTCTCCCCCCCTTCTCCCCCCTTCTCCCCCCTTCTCCCCCTTCTCTCTCGCCAGTCGTTAGCAGAGAGATTGAAGCTGCTTCATTAAAGCTGCTGGATCGAGCGTCTCTCGTTCAGCTGGGGAGAAATGCTGACGGCTGCAGAGCGATGAAGAGGAAGAAGTGAGGGGGAGGAGGAGGGGAGGAAGAGGGGAGGAGGAGGAGGGGAGGAAGAGGGGAGGAAGAGGGAGGAAACACAGGGAGGAAGAGGGGAGGAAGAACGTCCTACATTCACACAGTGGGAAAAAACAACATGTTCTCGTTCACTCGTGTTTCATTACAGCACTCGCTTTACACACCTGTCCTCCTCTACTTACAGCTGTCCTTATTCCTTCCTTCCTTCCTTCCTTCCTTCCTTCTTCCTTCCTTCCTTCCTTCCTTCCTTCCTTCCTTCCTTCCTTCCTTCCTTCCTTCCTTCCTTCCTTCCTTCTTCCTTTCCTTCCTTCCTTCCTTCCTTCCTTCCTTCCTTCCTTCCTAAAACTAAATATATTTGTTGATTACATTTGTAATATTCATTTGATTCTAACAGGATACCTGCAGAAGGCATTGAATGTATAACTCTATGAATAAGGGCCTTAATTGTTATTAAAACGTCTTAAATCCATCCCTCAAAATACTTTAAAAAAAAGTAAGATTATAAGAATGTTGCATTATAAAACCTCAAAGATAATTAGTGATATCTATCTTTATAAAATAGTTGACCAAATGCCTTTCACATGTCTCTCAGATAGGGAGACCGGGCCTTTCCAATGGACCCTAAGCCAACGTTCCTCCCAGTACACAAGAGGTTAACTACCAGATAAATACAACATGTCCCTCTAAGATGAAAGTATAAATGAATATACTTTCCACCTCTGCTTTTCTTTTTCCTCGAGCTGGAATATGTGAACCCAGAGGTCAAAAGGTGAGACAGGATGATGCTTATTCAGGACTGACAGAGAGATGGAACATCGTACACAATCTGACTGAAAGGAAACGAGATCTGTCCCCAAAAAAAACGCAATTTTTGCAGTTTCATTTCTGACAGCTGAAACGTAGCCTGTCAGTACAGCCAACTGCAAGTCAGCAATCAGGCGGCAGCAAGTCCTCGCTCTTTGTCTGTGTGTGTGTGTGTGTGTGTGGTGGTGTGTGTGTGTGTGTGTGTGTGGTGTGTGTGTTGTGTGTGTGTGTGTGTGTGTGTGTGTGTGTGTGTGTGTGTGTGTGTGTGTGTGTGTGTGTGTGTGTGTGTGTGTGTGTGTGTGTGTGTGTAATAACTGCAGTCACATACCAAAATGTCTCTCCCAGGCTGTTATGACTCAACAATGCTGTGTGTCGATGGAGCATTTCTATAATTGAATTTTACCTCTCGAAAAAGCTGTGACATTGTTGTGTTAGAGGATGGATACGCGGCTCAGCCTCACAGTGTGTGTGTGTGTGTGTGTGTGTGTGTCAGTGCAGATAAACAGTGACATCATCAGCATACTTGACCAATCAGAGCCCTTCCTCCATCAGGATGAAGTCTAGAGAGGCTTCTGTGAGCCGTGACGAGGTCTGTTACGCATTTGCAAGTTAAAAAGGGCCACAGAGGTAAAGAGGTGTAACATTGGAGAGGAGCGTTTGGTATCATCACTGGCAGCTCCCAGGTGGGTGGAGTCAGGCAGCTCAGGTAACCAGGTGGAAAAATACACCTGCAATATGGGCCAACTGCAAAGCCTAAAGAGGAATGAGTCCTAGAAGCTGGAAGTGAGTCAGCATTTCCCCTTTCTGTTCCCTCGTCTGGAAGTCAATCGTTTTGTGGGTATGGTCTGTGTTTAAGAAAAGATGAAGGTGTTTTTTTTGTTGCACAACACAAAATACGTCAGTAAATACCCCACTGGTGAATTAAAAAATGTGTCACGCCTAACATTAGCCGCCTTTAGCTTAGCGTTGGTGATGTGAAGTCATGTGACTGTGCTGAAGTTCCTTTATAGCCTAACGTTAGCTTTGTACCTCTGGCAATTGCCTCTACGTCTAGGTAGCCCTTGCGATGCTAACTTACGGGTTTGCCTTCAAAAGACGTCATATTTATACGTCTTTATGAAGGGTTAGGGTTAGGGTTGTGAGAACGAAAGCAGTAGCTTACAATTTAACAAGCTAGGTAGGGGCTAATGCTATGCAGGCATTAGCATTAAACCAGAGGACTAAGATGAGGCTGTATCATCAGACATTTTATAAAATGACCAAGAGAAAACTCAATAAAATGTCATAATCCTCCAAAATAAGAACTTCGATGCCTTCTGTCATTTGTGAAAACTAGGGATGCTCCGATCGATCGGCCGCCGATCGTTATCGGCCGATATTCACTCTTAATAGTGTGATCGGTGCTCTCTATAAAGGCCGATCAGATGAAGCAAAATACGTGACACTTTTCTCTGTGTCTCCAAAATGGCTTCACCAGTCTTGCCGTTGTTTAAGGTGTACGGAAAAGACAGTCAAATAGCGGTTTGCAACGTGTGTGTGAAGCAGAAACCCTGCAGCTCCACCCGCTGTGACGGAGCGGTGAGCGGCAACACACACTGAGAGTTAGACCTACACACTTAGCTATTTGATCTACCTCTGGAACTAGCTATTATACATATATTTATTCTTCACTGTCGGGTCACTCATTACTGGATCAGTGAGCTGCAGGAGATACTGACGGGCTGTCAGGAAGAGAGAGGAGAGAGAGAGAGGGAGAGAGAGAGGGGGAGAGAGGGAGAGGGAGAGAGAGAGAGAGAGAGAGAGAGAGAGAGGAGAGGGAGAGGAGAGAGAGAGAGGGAGGAGAGAGAGAGAGAGAGAGAGAAGAGAGAGAGAGAGAGAGAGAGAGGAGAGAGAGAGAGAGAGGAGAGAGAGAGAGAGAGGGGAGAGAGAGATAGAGAGAGAGGAGAGAGGGGAAGAAGAGAGAGAGAGAGAGAGGAAAAGAGAGAGAGGGAGAGGCTCCGTTTATTTCTCCGTGTGAATGTAAACTTGAATAATGTACTTAATACTTATGTCGTTTGTTGTTTGTGGAAACGCATCATTTATTGAAAGATGAATCTGAACTTTTCGATCCGTTACGATTATAAACTGAAGCGATATAAAAATGAGCATCAACTGAGTTTTAAACATCACTTTAAATGGAGATCCCCATAGCCCCCACCCACCCTATGATCGGATCGGTATCGGCCGATTCTGATTCCGGCGATCGGCCCCAAAAACCCCGATCGGAGCATCCGAGTGAAACACCAGCTAACCCATCACAACATACAACATATTAGCTTTTATAACATTTCCAGTTGTTGGAGGTTAGATCCCCGAATCAGAAGTCCTTTATTCTAAAGTGCCAAAAAAAAGGGTAGACTAACATAAAAAAGGACTCTCCATGGACCAGAACAAGAAGAAGCAGCATTTAACAAATTGAACCAGACGTAGAGAAGTAGCAGCCAGTAAACACAATGCAACATGGTGTACATTGCACAAGAGATGAAGGTGTTTCTGCTAACAGTAAACCCCCTGATCCTCTTGTTTTCAGATAATCTCCATCTTGTTAGCGACCTCCTGATCATCTCATGCGTCTTAATCTGGTTAGGGACCCTCTTGACGGACCCGCTCTCATTAGTAACCTCATTCTTCTCTGTAATGCAGTTTGTTATCCTCCCATTCATCT
The DNA here is from genome assembly GCA_012861695.1 of Trematomus loennbergii. Taxonomy (NCBI): domain Eukaryota; kingdom Metazoa; phylum Chordata; class Actinopteri; order Perciformes; family Nototheniidae; genus Trematomus; species Trematomus loennbergii. Next base: position 202,753 of record JAAOOA010000449.1, read on the forward strand.
GCGCCTCGTTAGCGACCCTCCTGATCCTGTCACACTCGTTTCTACCCTCTCCATCATGTCTACACATTGTTTGTTAGACACACAGTTATCTTAAAGTCGTGAGATTGTTTTGTAACCTCCCAGTTCTCCTTTACCTACTTTAGTGCAGTGGCGAGCCGTCAGGGCCCTCTAGGCCCTCTGTGAGGGCCTAAGATATTCCAAAAAATAATATTTAAAAACATTAAAAAAAATTAATATTTTTTTAAAATATATATTTTTTTAATATTATTTTTGTTATATTTTTCATTAGTTTTACCGAAAAAAAAACTTGATTTAATAAAATAACATTTCCAAAGAAATAAATCCTTGAATCTGCCTGTTCAGTCTCTGTTTGAATGTCAGTTACTATAGCGGCCTCTCTGCGATTCACAGAGGGTTGCTATAGTAACTGAACAGAGAGTAATGTCAATGACAGTACAATTGACCAATCATATCTTCCCTCTAAATGGGTGGGTTTTATTATCGCGGACTTTATGACGAGTTCCGCCCGCTGTGAAACTTTTCTTGTTTCCATAGCAACAACAACTTCCTGTCAACAGCGTGAACTCGCCTTCAAAATAAAAGCATGCCAAATTACACTTAAGACATACAACTGCAACGAAAGTAAGAAACACAATGCAATATCATTTTCAATGTCAAAGAACACAAATGGGTTCACAGGTGTTGTTTTGTGTGGTAGAGGGTCGCTGTCATTGATGCGTTTTGCACCCTGGGCCGTTGTTTTGATATTCCGCTGAAGTATACGCTGTGACGTAATAACGTCTTTTTTTTCGAAGGAAGGGGTGGGGGTCAGAGGGCCTAGGTATAAAGCTCACGGCTCGCCACTGCTTTAGAGACTGGATACACCTGGACAGTAGGTTGTTGATTTTACGCTCTAGTTGTTTCCATCTTGTCAGCTGACCTACGATAAGTCATGGTTTATTGGGGACTCTTGTCTGCTATCTGTCTTGATCACTTCACAGATATCTTGAAATAATGGTAAAGACATATATTGCATGTTTGTGTTGAATTAACACACACAGTTTAGATTTAATAACCTAAGAACTAGACATGTGTAGATATTTAAATGCTAGCAAAAGGGCTAACGTTAGCACACTAGCAAAGCCCCTTTTCTAATAAGTGACTCAGTTTTTAATTATTTATAATTCTGAATCAAACTTTGAGGCCAATATTTGTAATCAATTTGACTTTTTAAAACAATACCAAAATCTGTAGCGATTTCTGTGAGATTTAGAGACTCTCTTTTCTCTAGGCTATGATAACTATCTTTGTAAAGACATCGTAATGCTAGCTAACACCTAGGCTAACGTTAGCAAACCCTCTTTCCACATTTTCAATCTGTATTTAATTCTGAATCGTATCGTGAAACCAAGATTTAACGGATATCTTTTCTATGAGAATTCGACAAGTAACAATTTCGACGAGGACATTTGCAAAAACAATCCTGCAACCTTTAACGAAAACATCACAACTTACGGCTAATGTTAGCAAAGCCTCTTTTCACATTTTGAATATGTATTTAATTCTGAATCGAATCTTGAAGCCAATATTTGTGATTCAGCCGACTTTGAACGATGCTACCGAACATCTCTAATGACTCTTGTGAGAATTTGACCTTCTTTGAGAGAAGTTTTGGGATAATTAGCTTAGCAATCGTGCAACATTTGGACAAAGAAACATCAGAACTATCCTCTATTTCCATCCCGCTGCTATCAGATACTCCCTCTCTCTGTGTCTCTGTGTCTCTGCTGCTTGATGTTGGAGGTAAGAGGATCTGAGGAGGAAGTATCTGCTCCTGTAAGACGAGCTGTAACACCCTCCTCCGTTAGCATCTGAGCGGTGGCTGTTCGCTAACCAACCCTGACCCGCTGCCGTTTAATCTGAGACGAGGAGAGAGAGGAAGGCGATCACTCACTCGTCCTCGATCGTCCTCTGAGGGGTGGATAAGGAGGGGGATTGGTGTCAAGCTAACACACACACACACACACACACACACCACACACACACACACACACACACACACACACACACACACACACACCACATACACACACACACACACACACACACACACATTTACAATTTCTTATGGCTACTTTCCTTCAAGTCATAGCTCCCAGTACTCTTTTCTCCTGCACCTGTAGAAAGTGAAACCACCTGCAGAGTTCGTCACCTGTACGTCACTCTGACCCCTCCTCAGTGTCACATGACCTCCCACAGGGTCTCACCTGAGGCTCAAACACACTGAAGGCACATCATCACAACAACAACCTCCAACCTGCTGCACACACTCTCTGCTCACCTCTCACACAGCAGCAGGTGCGAAGTGTGGTCACACACACACACACACACACACACACACCACACACACACACACACACACACACACCACACACACACACACACACACACACACACACACACACACACACACACACACACACACACACACACACACACACACACACACAGCACACACACACACACCACACACACACACACACACACACACACATACACACACACACACACACCACACACACACACACACACACACACATACCTGAGATTTCCCCCGTGTTGTCGTGGATTGCAAAATACTCTTAAAGGGACACTTTTGTAGTTTCGTCCATCTTTTCTCAACGTTTTCATTTCACAAATATCGTCTTTTATTTTATCAAATTCAATAAATAAAAAGTAAAAAGACTAAAGTGTGAGGAATGGAGATGGTTGGCTTTAGAGACACACACACACTCCTCACGCCACACACTCCTGACACACACACTGAGCTGTTCACACCTTGCGTCAATATTAGTGTGTTTGCACACAGCGACCTTTGACCTACGTGGTTCTGTCTGCTGGGAAGCAAGCACACAGTCTGACAGTGAGAGGAGGAGGAGGAGGAGGAGGAGGAGGAGGAGGAAGAGGAGGAGGTTGGGAATAAGTAATATATGGCAAATATGAGGAGATGATGAAAGAGGAGAGGAGGTATGTTCTTTAAATAGCGTACCATGCTGTGAATGGATCTGGCCCTTCCTCCATCCAGGACATGGTTACACCGTACACCCCAGCACGTGCACTCCGCTCTGCATCGGCCAATCGGCTCGCTGCACCCGCACTGCGAGGGGGACCCAAGTTCCCATCTGCAGAAACACGTGGGTTTGATATCCTGGCTCCAACATGGAGGAATGAGCTCCCCATTGACATCAGGACAGCAGAAAGCTCACACATCTTCAGGGGCAGACTGAAGACTCATCTCTTTCCACTCCACTAAGGACTGGCTTATCTAAAGCTAGTTGAGTAGCACTTGAAATGTTTTAGCTCTTTGAAACCTGATGTTCTTATATGATTCTGTTTTCTTCAAGTTTGTATCTTCTTGGTTGAATGCACTTATTGGAAGTCGCTTTGGATAAAAGCCTCAGCTAAATGTGATGTTAAAGGAGGAGGGAGGAGTGGAGGTATCTTTGGTGGGAAAGAGTAGAGGAATGAGGAGGACATTGAAGGAGGATAAGAGGAAAGGAAGAATGACTAGGATCTAAGAGGAAGAGCAGGAGGAGGGAAAGGGAAGGAGTGAAGGTATAGAGAGCCGCAGTGACGCGTCCTAAAACCCCGAAGTAAGCTTCTTCCGGTTCCTTCGTCAAAACGCAATGGGCTTTCTCCATAGGGTTTAGGAAAATATCTGGAACTAAGGTCTGTGGTTGAGACACACTTAAGAGACGGATCACGTTTTGTTCAGCCGGATAATCTCCACATGTCTAGCCTACTTTTATCATTTTCTAATCATAAATCTAATCGCCAGAAGCAAAATGCTAACGTTATGCTATAAACGAACTACAGCAGGGTCGCTGCTTCAACGTCACGCCAACTTAAAGTGGACCTATCATGCTATATTATAATAATATAGTGAAGGACCATACCTATATAAGGCATATTTATACTTTTTTCTTTTCAAAATACCAAACAGATCATGCATTTTAGCCATGCCTCATTTTGCTCAATTTGAAAAATGTTAGCTCTGTTTTAGCAAGGGCTGATTCAGTGAGAACAGCACCACCTACAGGCCTGGCATATGTACTACAGCGTCTCCAGCGCTTTCGAACGGCAATGGCCGTGGCTGTCTCCTCCTGATTGGTGGAGTTGGCCCAATAGCCGTAGCGCCACCGTCCTGACGTCAGGACAGTGTTCAAATCTGGATCAGTTTTTATCAGATCAGTTGCAGCCCCTTTTTTAGAGATTTGGGTATGGAGGAAAATAGAGAGGGTTGTGTTTTCTGACACTTGGTGAGTTCCTGGAACACCGGGGACACATATTCATGTAGAAAAGACGTACACAAGTGCATTTTGCATGATAGGTCCCCTTTAAGATCCATATTCAAAAATACAGATTAAAAATGTTACAAGTTGAAGCGTTTGTTTGAACAGTTAGCAGGAGGCAGGGACTTGCTTTCAAGCAGAACAGGGCTAACTAACTTAGAGTGTTTACGTGTTCGGCGTAATGACGTACAACGACCTCAACGACTTCTGTAGTCCTATTCAGACACGTAAACTCTTCAGAAATCACCAGTGGGGTCACTGCTGATGGATTTAATGTCCTAGAACAAACCGTGATCCGTCTCTTCAATGTGTCTCAACCTCAGACCTTATTTACAGATAGTTTCCTAAACCCTATGAGAGATCCCATTGGCTCTGAGACCAGGGAACAGGAAGTGGAGAGATCCCATTGCTTTTTGTCGAAGGAACCGGACGTGGTACAAATGCTAACTTACTTCCGGGTTTTAGGACGCGTCACTGCGGCTCTCTATATAAAGAAGAGACAGAGGTAGGGGAAGGAGTCAGGATGAGTGGAAGAATAAAAGATCAAGACTCCAGGAATGAGGAAGAAATGATGTGAAAACAGGCGGAGGAAAGAGAGGAGTTTAATGAAGAGAAGAAAAGGAATGAACAAGAAAAGAGAGAGAGGAGGAAATGAGGAGAAAATGAGGAGATGATTTATGAGATATGAGGAGGTGAAGTGGACGAGGGAGAAGACAGAGCAATATGAAAACAGCTGCACTTCATTTACACTGTGTGTGTGTGTGTGTGTGTGTGTGTGTGTGTGTGTGTGTGTGTGTGTGTGTGTGTGTGTGTGTGGCAGGTTTAATTCCCTTTGTGTAGAGAGAGATGTTTGAATGTTAAAGCGACAGGGATGAAGGTGTCATTCACAGCTCAGTGACAGAGAGAGACGTCAGTGTGTGTGTGTGTGTGTGTGTGTGTGTGTGTGTGTGTGTGTGTGTGTGTGTGTGTGTGTGTGTGTGTGTGTGTGTGTGTGTGTGTGTGTGTGTGTGTGTGTGTGTGTGTGTGGGTGTGTGTGTGTGTGTGTGTGTATCCTGTTTGAAATTCTGCTCGTCTGTTATCTGACTCCATCCAAGAAATGCAGAGAAAGAAGGAGAGCGCATCAACACAGAAGAAGGGAGAGAGAGTACAAATACACAGAACATGTGAACTTCACTTCAGTATTCTGTGTTCTCATAATAACGTTCCCCTCCCTCTGAATGTTCTGAACGTTTCATGTGAAGGTCATTTGTTTTATTTTTACAATCAATGAACCCGACGATGCTAACTAGGACCGGTTTATAACCACTCAGAGGTTCAGCGCTGAGCGTTCAAATGGACACGGTGTCAGAAGAGGTCAATAAATAACATTTAAGACACAAGCGTCACGTAGAACATCACGTAGAACGAGCGTCACGTAGAACATGCGTCACGTAGAACAAGCGTCACGTAGAACATGCGTCACGTAGAACAAGCGTCACGTAGAACATGCGTCACGTAGAACAAGCGTCACGTAGAACATGCGTCACGTAGAACAAGCGTCACGTAGAACATGCGTCACGTAGAACAAGCGTCACGTAGAACATGCGTCACGTAGAACGAGCGTCACGTAGAACGAGCGTCACGTAGAACGAGCGTCACGTAGAACATGCGTCACGTAGAACGAGCGTCACGTAGAACGAGCGTCACGTAGAACGAGCGTCACGTAGAACGAGCGTCACGTGGAACGAGCGTCACGTAGAACGAGCGTCACGTAGAACGAGCGTCACGTAGAACGAGCGTCACGTAGAACATGCGTCACGTAGAACAAGCGTCACGTAGAACGAGCGTCACGTAGAACAAGCGTCACGTGGAACGAGCGTCACGTAGAACGAGCGTCACGTAGAACGAGCGTCACGTAGAACGAGCGTCACGTAGAACATGCGTCACGTAGAACAAGCGTCACGTAGAACAAGCATCACGTAGAACAAGCGTCACGTAGAACAAGCGTCACGTAGAACAAGCGTTACGTAGAACGAGCGTCACGTAGAACGAGCGTCAAGTAGAACAAGCATCACGTAGAACGAGAGTACAAATACACAGAACATGTGAACTTCACTTCAGTATTCTGTGTTCTCATAATAACGTTCCCTCCCTCTGAATGCTCTGAACGTTTCATGTGAAGGTCATTTGTTTTATTTTTACAATCAATGAACCCGACGATGCTAACTAGGACCGGTTTATAACCACTCACAGGTTCAGCGCTGAGCGTTCAAATGGACACGGTGTCAGAAGAGGTCAATAAATAACATTTAAGACACAAGCGTCACGTAGAACATCACGTAGAACGAGCGTCACGTAGAACGAGCGTCACGTAGAACGAGCGTCACGTAGAACGAGCGTCACGTAGAACGAGCGTCACGTAGAACGAGCGTCACGTAGAACGAGCGTCACGTGGAACGAGCGTCACGTAGAACGAGCGTCACGTAGAACGAGCGTCACGTAGAACGAGCGTCACGTAGAACGAGCGTCACGTAGAACGAGCGTCACGTAGAACGAGCGTCACGTAGAACGAGCATCACGTAGAACGAGCATCACGTAGAACGAGCATCACGTAGAACAAGCATCACGTAGAACAAGCATCACGTAGAACAAGCATCACGTAGAACAAGCATCACGTAGAACATTACCCTGATCAAAGTCATAACAGCTGCATCAGATGGGACTTTTAATGTCTTTTAGTTTGGGGGAGAGGAGGGGAGGGGAGGGGGGAGGGAGGGGGGGGTTCGGGGGAGAGACGTCCCTTTATTTATCATCGTCCTCATCACTCCATCCGTCTCTCTTCCTGCTGGCTGTCTGTCTGCCAGCTGGCAGCGTCTCACAGCATCATCAATAACTGGACTGATGGGAGATTGATGGAGACTAACAGAGAGGAACCTGTCTGTCTGACTGATGACAGGGAGACAGAGAGAGAGATAGAGGGAGAGAGAGAGACAGACAGAGAGAGAGACAGGGAGAGAGAGAGAGAGAGAGGAACCTGTCTGTCTGACTGATGACAGAGAGACAGGGAGACAGAGAGAGGGAGAGAGAGAGACAGACAGAGAGAGAGACAGGGAGAGAGAGAGAGAGAGAGGAACCTGTCTGTCTGACTGATGACAGAGAGACAGGGAGACAGAGAGAGAGAGAGAGAGAGAGAGAGAGACAGACAGACAGATAGAGAGAGAGACAGAGAGAGAGAGAGAGAGAGAGAGGAACCTGTCTGTCTGACTGATGACAGGGAGACAGAGAGAGAGAGAGAGAGAGGAGAGAGAGAGAAAAGTGTCTTGCCTCACAGCAGCGCGGTTTACAACATCAACAAAGACATGTATTGATTTAAGAACCCAGGAAACAGATATTTAACATATTTATTCCAGGACTCCGTATTTAAACACTTTTCGTCCCTTTATGATTTCATGGTTTAACTTAGTGCCTTTTTTCATCCATACATGTATGGGCATGTGTATGGGATCAGAACAGTCTCATAATACACACATGCACACAGAAGGATCCACACTTGTGTTTTTCAATGCAAACACAAATATGTTACGTTTCATATTCATGTAAATAAAATCCAAATACAGAAAAAGTTGTACATATGTATGTTTGATCCTCACATATTTGTTTTCTGTTTAAATCCCCTGCACCTGAAACACAACCCGCTCTCTGTGCATGGATCGCTGTGCATTCGTGTGTGGGTTTTTTGAGACTCCCCTGACGGTCACCGATTCGTACTTGTAATTTTTTCTATCTATAGCCAATCAGATGTCTCCTCAATTCTAAGCCAATCACATGAGCGCGTCCCCACGAGGGTAGATTTCTTGCGTTCATGACGTAGCGCTTCATGTACGCATTTTGCGCTGTCCGGAGCAGACAGGTCCATGGAGCCTGCAGGCGCTAATCTCAGGACACCTCCACTCTCAGTACATTGCCACTTTCCGAGCAGGAAAGCACGCAAATACAAGCCTTTATATTATTAAGGTACAGTGCCACTTTCCCAACCATTAATGAATGCTTGTGTTCACAAAAACGGCAGGCAAAACCGTTTTAAATGTGTGTTTCCTGTATGGAGAATACAGCTGCTTTATTTATGTCTGTATGATTGTTGTGAGTGTGGAGGGAGCAGCTACAGGTTAGCTTAGCCTAATCGATCAGTGCACTACGAAGCCAGTGCTAGACAGTGAACTGTCAACGGGGGGAGCCCCGCCGGTCATTATCGGCCGATATTCACTCTTAATAGTTTGATCGGTGCTCTCTATAAAGGCCGATCAGGAGAGCTGGATCTGATCGATATGGACATAAACGCGAGTGAAGTTTTAGCGAGCTGCATGAGAAACTGACGGGCTGTCAGGAGAGAGGGAGGGAGAGAGGAAAAGAGATGTTACTCCCGTGTTATTAGCCATATCCGGTCATAGTCCGGTAATTACCTGCTAACGGAAACTCTGCTACACAACTTATTCTTATTATTATTATTATTGAAACATGACCGGTAAGTTTCAAATTTGTCCGGTAAAATAAATTCTGTCCGCGGAAACCCTGCTCCGGACAGCGCAAAATGCGTATATGAAGTGTCATGAACGCAATAAATCTACCCTCGTGGGGACGCGCTCATGTGATTGGCTTAGAATGAAGGAGACATCTGATTGGCTATAGATAGAAAAAATTACAAGTACGAATCGGGTGACCGTCAGGGGAGTCTCAAAAAACCCACACACGAATGCACAGCGATCCATGCACAGAAAGCGGTTGTGTTTGCAGGTTCAGGGATTTAAACGGAAAACAAATATGTGAGGATCAAAAATACATATGTAAACTTTTTTCTGTATTTGGATTTTATTTACATGTATATGAAACGGAACACATTTGTGTGGCATTGAAAAACACAAGTGTGGATCCTTCTGTGTGCATGTGTGTATTATGAGACTGTTCTGAGCCCACACACATGAACTGTTCTCCAAGTTACAAACACATCGCACACATGCAAACAAAATCATGTAAGACTTATTTAAAAAAAAATGCCCCAAAAAATGTATTGAAAAAAATATATAATAATAATATAAAATTAAATTAAATATCCTAATAATTTATAAGAAAGTTAAAAAAAAGGTGAAGTACTGACGGATCAAATGATAATAGCCAATAGCCAACCATTAGCCTTGTGCTAGCAGAGCAGCTAGCATGACTTTAGCCTCGTACTCTTGTTTGTGTGTAACTACGTTTAAATACCTTCTTTAGAGGTCGTTGTGGACTGAAAGCCGTCCTCAGACAGATATCCATCATCTCCTCTGACTTTGGAGACGACAGTAAAGAAGACGGCTGAATGTCACATTTATATTAACAGTTAAAGGAGGGAGAGTGTGCAATAAATACATATATTAATAAAGAAAAGGGAAAGCTGACCCGGGAAAAAACGTCCAATCACACTGAAGATTCCTCCACCCAGGACAATGTGTGTGTGTGGTGGGTGTGTGTGTGTGTGTGTGTGTGTGTGTGTGTGTGTGTGTGTGTGTGTGTGTGTGTGTGTGTGTCAGTATATGGCTAACAAAAGGCTCAGCAAAGAGCATTAGGGAGAGAGAAGTTAACGAGCTCCATAAAGATGGGGGGAGGAATTTATTGACTGCCATTTGTGAGTGTGTGTGTGTGTGTGTGTGTGTGTGTGTGTGTGTGTGTGTGGTGTGTGTGTGTGTGTGTGTGTGGTCTTTTGTTTTGGGGTAAACAGAGGCAGAGGTCACACTCATCACACGCCACAGCACATGGTGACACCAAAATACAGAGAACTTTGTTTTGTCAGCTGGTTTGATTGACAGGTGTAGTGGTCGTTATGGTGATGGGACCATGATGGGTTCACATGTAAACAAACAGATGGTAGATGCGTTCCAGTGCTGTTGGACTGCAGGAGAAGTGTGAACGATGATAACACATAAACACTTGAGCACTTATTACGGTTTAAAAAAGCAGACATAAAATCTGAGCTGAGTTTTAGTTTAATAAACACTATTTTATGAACATATAGGTTCACCTGCTGAATAAGAAACAGAACAAATGAACCAAAGAAAGTGAAAACCATGCAGCAGATCCAGGCAGCAGAAGTATCGAATCCAATTCAAAACACAAAGAGACATTTTAATGTGACAATAGGCACATTGGCCTTCATGTGGATTGTGATAGATGTTGGAACAGTTTGGTGTGCAGAAAACACACACACACACACACACACACACACAGACACACACACACACACACACAGAACACACACACACACACACACACACACACACACACAAACACACACACACACAACACACACACAGACACACACACACCACACACACACACACACAACACACACACACACACACAACACACACACCACACACACACACACACACACACACACACACACACACACACACTTCAAGGGATTCCCCTGCAGCAGGGCTGGGGTTATTTTTTCCCCCTCTGGCTCATCCATTGTTGTCTTGTTCTTCCTCTCTGTGTGTGTGTCTGTGTGTGTGTGTGTGTGTGTCTGTGTGTGTGTGTGTATGTGTGTGTGGTGTGTGTGTGTGTGTGTGTGTGTGTGTTGTGTGTGTGTGTGTATGTGTGTGTGTGTGTGTGTGTGTGTGTGTGTGTGTGTGTGTGTGTGTGTGTGTGTGTGTGTAGGTGTGTGTGTGTGTGTGTGTGTAGGTGTGTGTGTGTGTGTGTGTATGAGTTAATGTGTGTGTGTGTGTGTGTGTTAGACTTTGTGTGGGTGTGTCCTCCCTTGGGGGAAGACTTTAACAGTGGGACCGCTGAAGCCACGCACTTCCTGTTACTTACATCACAGCACAGGAAATGCTGACGTCACTTCATTTGTCTTTGTTTGAATGACTTTAAGGACATCTCAAAAAGGACGAGACTCTTTGCAGGAAGTGGACACGTCCTCCTCTTGACTGCTACGAAGCAGAACATTTGATCTGTCTCCAATATCTTTGGTTTTCCGCAATTAGTTGGTTAAAACGAGACATTCAAAGACACCAACTTGGACATGTTTGACAATAAATCAAGTCACACACTTGAGATGTAGAACCTATATGACACACTTGAGATGTAGAACCTATATAACACACTTGAGATGTAGAACCTATATAACACGCTTGAGATGTAGAACCTATATAACACGCTTGAGATGTAGAACCTATATAACACACTTGAGATGTAGAACCTATATAACACACTTGAGATGTAGAACCTATATAACACACTTGAGATGTAGAACCTATATAACACACACTTGAGATGTAGAACCTATATAACACACTTGAGATGTAGAACCTATATAACACACTTGAGATGTAGAACCTATATAACACGCTTGAGATGTAGAACCTATATAACACACTTGAGATGTAGAACCTATATAACACGCTTGAGATGTAGCCTATATAACACACTTGAGATGTAGACCTATATAACACACACTTGAGATGTAGAACCTATATAACACACTTGAGATGTAGAGCCTATATAACACACTTGAGATGTAGAACCTATATAACACGCTTGAGATGTAGAACCTATATAACACACTTGAGATGTAGAACCTATATAACACACTTGAGATGTAGAACCTATATAACACACTTGAGATGTAGAACCTATATAACACACTTGAGATGTAGAACCTATATAACACACTTGAGATGTAGAACCTATATAACACACTTGAGATGTAGAACCTATATAACACACTTGAGATGTAGAACCTATAACACACTTGAGATGTAGAACCTATATAATTAGCTTGAGATGTAGAACCGATATAACACACTTGAGATGTAGAACCTATATAACACACTTGAGATGTAGAACCTATATAACACACTTGAGATGTAGAACCTATATAACACGCTTGAGATGTAGAACCTATATAACACACTTGAGATGTAGAACCTATATAACACACTTGAGATGTAGAACCTATATAACACACTTGAGATGTAGAGCATATATAACACGCTTGAGATGTAGAACCTATATAACACACTTGAGATGTAGAACCTATATGACACACGCTTGAGATTAGAACCTATATAACACACTTGAGATGTAGAGCCTATATAACACACTTGAGATGTAGAACCTATATAACACACTTGAGATGTAGAACCTATATAACACACTTGAGATGTAGAACCTATATAACACACACTTGAGATGTAGAACCTATATAACACACTTGAGATGTAGAACCTATATGACACACTTGAGATGTAGAACCTATATAACACACTTGAGATGTAGAACCTATATAACACACTTGAGATGTAGAACCTATATAACACACTTGAGATGTAGAACCTATATAACACGCTTGAGATGTAGAACCTATATAACACACTTGAGATGTAGAGCCTATATAACACACTTGAGATGTAGAACCTATATAACACGCTTGAGATGTAGAACCTATATAACACACTTGAGATGTAGAACCTATATAACACACTTGAGATGTAGAACCTATATAACACACTTGAGATGTAGAACCTATATAACACACTTGAGATGTAGAACCTATATAACACACTTGAGATGTAGAACCTATATAACACACTTGAGATGTAGAACCTATAACACACTTGAGATGTAGAACCTATATAACACACTTGAGATGTAGAACCTATATATCACACTTGAGATGTAGAAGCCTATATAACACACTTGAGATGTAGAACCTATATAACACGCTTGAGATGTAGAACCTATATAACACACTTGAGATGTAGAACCTATATCACACTTGAGATGTAGAACCTATATAACACACTTGAGATGTAGAGCCTATATAACACACTTGAGATGTAGAACCTATATAACACGCTTGAGATGTAGAACCTATATAACACACTTGAGATGTAGAACCTATATAACACACTTGAGATGTAGAACCTATATAACACACTTGAGATGTAGAACCTATATAACACACTTGAGATGTAGAACCTATATAACACACTTGAGATGTAGAACCTATATAACACACTTGAGATGTAGAACCTATATAACACACTTGAGATGTAGAACCTATATAACACACTTGAGATGTAGAACCTATATAACACACTTGAGATGTAGAACCTATATAACACACACTTGAGATGTAGAACCTATATAACACACACTTGAGATGTAGAACCTATATAACACACTTGAGATGTAGAACCTATATAACACACTTGAGATGTAGAACCTATATAACACACTTGAGATGTAGAACCTATATAACACACTTGAGATGTAGAACCTATATAACACGCTTGAGATGTAGAACCTATATAACACGCTTGAGATGTAGAACCTATATAACACGCTTGAGATGTAGAACCTATATAACACACTTGAGATGTAGAACCTATATAACACGCTTGAGATGTAGAACCTATATAACACGCTTGAGATGTAGAACCTATATAACACGCTTGAGATGTAGAACCTATATAACACGCTTGAGATGTAGAACCTATATAACACGCTTGAGATGTAGAACCTATATGACACGCTTGAGATGTAGAACCTATATAACACGCTATAGGAAAGGGAAAGCCAAAAACCAGAATAGGGCCTCTTTCAAAATGTGCAGCTCATGAATGTTTAGTTTAAATGATTTCCCAATCAAGTGGTCATTGTAGTTTTTGCTGAACAAACAGAAATAAATATTGCAATTGTTGGGGACTATTTTCAGCGGCGTATTGATCCACATTTGGTCTATAGAGAGCATTAGGACTGGATTGAGTCAAGTGTGTGTGTTCACATTAAAGGGAACATGTCAGTGTGGCCCATTGATGTAATTCTACACGGTGTGTGTGTGTGCGTGTGTGTGTGTGTGTGTGTGTGTGTGTGTGTGTGTGTAGATACAATTATAGTTGGTTACTTGCTCTTAAAGCGCTTACGTGTTCAGCATCACTGAGAGAGGGACGAGCGTTTCAAATTAAAACAAAGCGCTGACCTTTCAGAGTGTGAGACAGAGAGGTGTGGCTTTACTCAATCTGCTTTGAATCCCTGCAGCTGAACCCCCCACCACACACACACACACACACACACACACACACACACACACACACACACACACACACTGGTATGATGAGTGTCAGATCAGCTGCTGCAGGTTTTGGGCTTTAATGACTCTTCCCACAGACACAGCTTTGCTTCATCTGCTTTTCACTTTTTCAAAGAGGTGTGTGTGTGTGTGTGTGGTGTGTGTGTGTGTGGTGTGTGTGTGTGTGTGTGTGTGTGTGGTGTGTGTGTATCAGCAGTGCTTCAGTAAAGTGTGTGTACTGTTGAGAGCGTGTGTGTGTATTTTGGTGCATGCAGGTGATTTATCTAAGTCAGTGCTCGCTCCGCCGACCACCGCCGTTGAATCCTAATTCCCCCGCTCGCTTTCTCTCGCCGTCAAAGAGCTGCTGTTCATTCACAGTAAGGAGGGGAGAATTGGGGAGGTGGGGGGGGATGCTCCTTCTCTCCTTTCCTTCCCTCCCTCCTGTCCTCCTTCCTTGCCCCCTCAGGTAGTTTTCTGTCTCTGAGAGCTTTGGTGTGTTGCAGATTTGCAGCGATGGACGCATATTTAGCAAAACTGTACTGCGGATATAATACTTTATGACACACACGCACACACACACACACACACACACACACGCACACAAACACACACACACACACACACACACACACACACACACACACGCACACATATGCACCCCACACAATGGATAGCAGTAGTTTCCTGCTCGCCATCTCTCATCCTCCTGTTGTTTCCATCTGACACAGTGAACCACACACACACACACACACACACACACACACACACACACACACAACACACACACACACACACACACAACACACACACACACACACTCACGCACACTTCTCTTTCTCTCCGTCTGTCTTTTATATTCATCCGAGCCGTGTCACATGATAAGTGATAAACTCCTCAGAGTCAAACAGGAAGCTGCGGGGAGCGATGAGGAATGTGGCGTCACATTTTTTGCGGCATTGATTTCATTAAAAACTTCCCACCACTTCCCCTCCGATCTCCCCCCTCCTCCCCCATTTACAACCATCAATACCCCAATACCAAATAAAAACTATAGAGAAGAGTTTAAAGTCCTCCACACCATATTGGTATATCATGTATTGGTTTAGAGGGTACGTTGGTCTACAGAGAAGTCCCACTTCCAGGGCTTAATGTTCAAAAAGCTCTTCATTTCTCATACTGCCTGGTTAGCTGGCCGGCTCTGTTGTGATTGGTCAACAGCTTACAGATGTCCCGCCCCTTTACGTAGGGACGTCACTGTGTTCTGGAAGTAAACAAAACATCATAGTTGTATACAGGTATTATATCATGGCTGTGAACCAATCAGATTGCTTGATTTGAGCTACCTATTACAAAGTATGTCTTTAAAGGGGACCTATCATGCAAAATGCACTTTTGTACGTCTTTTCTACATGAATGTGTGTCCCCGGTGTTCCAGGGAATCACCAAGTGTCAGAAAACACAACCCTCTCTATTTTCCTCCATACCCAAATCTCTAAAAACGGGGCTGCAACGGATCTGATCAAATGATCCAGATTTGAACACTGTCCTGGAGCAGGACGGGGCGCTACGGCTATTGGGCCAACTCCACCAATCAGGAGGAGACAGCCACGGCCATTGCCGTTCTAAAGCGCTGGAGACGCTGTAGTACATATGCCAGGCCTGTAGGTGGCGCTGTAGTCTGCCACACAAGCAGCGAAGAAGATTCTCACAGAATCAGCCCTTGCAAAAACAGGGCTGGAAAAGAGCAAATGGAGCGAAATGAGGCATGGCTAAAACGCATGATCTGTTTGGTATTTGAAAAAAAAACTTAGCAGACATGTTTTATATAGGTATGGCCCTACAATATATTATTAAAATATAGCATGATAGGTCCACTTTAAATATGACTGGATATTATGGTATATATAAAAACAGCCAAAACGTTTTTAAGCATGTTAGGAAAAATTTGTATTATTATTATTATATCATTGTTATCAAGGCTTAGTAACCATAACATGTTTATAGATGGTTATGGTGACGTATTAAAGTTCACACAGTATATATCAGTGTGTGTGGTATCTTTAAAACTCATTATAAGACCAGAGTATACCAGAGTTTGGCGCAGTAGTAAACAACAACCAGGCTCTCACCGTTTGTGTTGATGGTGTTTGGTTCCCAGTAAAGGCTCCATGGTTCTTCCCGCTCTCTGTCATTACTCTCGTCTCTGGAACGCCGCCGCTCGGTTAACCGCTCGACCTCCCCACCCAAAACCCCCAAACCACGGCTCCCAGTCCCACAGAGACACCCTGCCAAAACCAATCCCCACATTCCTCACTTTGCTTTTCCATTGCACCATGTGGAGGAGAACGAGCATTTTCTGATCAATCATTTAGAAGTTATTTGTATTTTCAAACCATCATTATTTTTCGAGGCTGATTACCAAAGAAAGTCAAAACTGGATTAATATTTAGTGAAGTATCCCCAGCTATACATCAAAACAAGAACGTTTAAACATCAGAGAACAACTGTATCTCAGACACAAACCTCAAGTTGCCCACAGATGGTATCATTACAATATATTGGTATTTAATGACGCTATATTGGTTTAAATGGTATATTCTGGTATATAAAGGCATGTGTGGGGATGGTGCTGGTGTTATGGGTTACACTATGGTTTGGTTAGGTATTATACTGCATATAATGGTATAATATATGTTAGAGCATGATATGGTAAATAGTTCAGACACATGTTATTGAGATGCAAAGTCCTTCCTCTTCTGTTTTCCCCCGATGAATATTTTCTGATCAATAATTCAAGTTGTTGTGTGCTCGTTAGTTTCTGCTCAGACAGAGTCTTGAAAACTTCACATTGTTATTGTTTTGAGGCTGATTACCGAAGATGACTTTTGAGAAAAAACTGAAAATCCACAATTTTTGTTTTCTGAAATATCTTTGAACTTTGACCTGAAGAAGATCGTTAAAACGAACTAAGACAAAACAATAGGCTCAAATACTAAAGAAAAAAGATGTATTGGACAGAAATGAATTATACACACTGTGTTTGTGCATATAATGACTTTGTATTAGATCAGGGGTGTCAAACTCAATTTCATCGCGGGCCACATTCGCATAAAGGTTGCACTCAAAGGGCCGTTGTTGTAAATATATAAAATATATAAAATAAATGTATTATATTACATTACTGTCTCTGAATTGGATTATTATCGGATAGGATAATAACTTAGTAATTAACTACGTCTGAAAGCAGAAGTCCAGGGCAAATAATTGCAAGTCTCTTCAGTGCGCATGTCATAAAACAAGATGCATTGTGGGACATGTAGTTTATGGGCAACCTGCTTCTGTAACCGTATAATAAACGTATTATATTCTTTGCAAGGTCTTGCGGGGTCCACAGAAAATGAAGTCGCGGGCCGGATTTGGCCCCCGGGCCTCGAGTTTGAGACCCCTGTGTTAGATGGTATATGATGGTATAAATTGCACATTTGGATATTTAATGGTATGTGTTGGAATGGCGATGTATAATATGGTTTGGTTGGTATTGTATAGCATACAACGATTTAATATGGCATCATATGGTAAATGGTTAAGATGCGTATTGGTTTGATATGTTCAATTGGAGTAAATGATGGTATATTATGGTTTGGTATGGTATTATACAGCATATAGTTGAGATACATGGTGGTTTATAATGGTATATTTGGGTACATGAAGGTATATTATTCTTAAGTTAGGTATTTAATAACATATAATGTACATTATAGCATGATGTGGTACATGGTTATGATACATGGTGGTTTAGTTTGGTACATTGGGGTATACAAACGCATATTAAGGCTTGGTACGGGTTATTGAAATGCCGAGTCAGTCCTCTTCTGCTTTTCCCCCATTGACTATGGAGGGAAAAAGTGAGGGATGAGGAGAAAAACCATAGAAGAAGAAGAGAAGAAAGGATAAAGAAGGGAGAGGCTAATGCAGCCTGATGTATGAATCACAGGCGGAGGTAATTGAGAGGCGGCGCGAGAAACTATCCTCCATCACTGTCTTCTCCCCTCCATCCCTCTCTCTGTAAACACTGCTACTGTACCGCCTGCATATTAATGTGTGTGTGTGTGTGTGTGTGTGTGTGTGTGTGTGGTGTGTGTGTGTGTGTTGTTGTGTGTGTGGGTGTGTGTGTGTGTGTGTGTGTGTGTTTGTTTGGATATAAAGTGACTTATGGTGCAAGTGTCCTTACAAGAGTTGGTGTTGTTGTTCTTGTTGCTGGCAGCAGTGGAAGTGTGTGTGTGTTCTTTGGCTGACACTATCACTTAGTTCATACTCAAGATGGTTATGGGAATGGGTCAATATTTAGAAAATGTTCTTAGCGCTCTTGTTTTCCCCAGAGACGGATGAGAAGATGGATGTGTGTTTTGTTCTTAGGTTAGCTTAGCACAAAGACGTGAAGCAGGGGAGAAACTTTTAGCAATATAGAGTTTGATCTTGAAGGGATAGTTTGGCAGCAGCTATTGTATTTCAGAAACCTTATCAAATCAATATTACTTTAATAATATGTAAAAATCTCCCTGGTCCCCGGCTTGAGCTTCAATCTCAGGATCCATGTGTTTCTGATCCTCTCCAGAATGGAAGTAGTATCACATACAGAGCATCAACTAGTTCCTGAACAGTGTCATGTCTCAAAATCTCAAAATTCTGACGTGTTCCTCAAAATTCTGACTTTCTCTAAAAATCTCAAAATTCTGACTTTTTCTCAAATCTAAAAATTCTGACTTTTTCTCAAAATTCTGACTTTTTCTCAAAATTCTGACTTTTCTCAAAATTCTGACTTTTTCTCAAAATTCTGACTTTTTCTCAAAATTCCGACTTTTTCTCAAAATACAGATTTTTTTCTCAAAATACTGATTTTTTCTTCCTCATCTAAAAATTCGGACTTTTTTCTCAAAATCTCAAAATTCTGATTTTTTCTCTCTCAAAATCAAAAAATTATGACGTTTTCCTCAAAATTATGACTTTTTCTCAAAATCTCAAAATCATGACTTTTTCCTCAAAATCTCAAAATTATGACTTTCTCTCAAAATCTCAAAAACGTTAATAATCCCTGGTCCCCAGCTTGATCTTCAACCTCAGGATCCATGTATCTGTGATCCTCTCCAGAATGGAAGGAGTCATCACATCCAGAGCATCAACTAGTTCCTGAACAGTGTCCTTCACATGCTGATATCCAAGAGAGGGAGTTACACAGTCACAAGATGGAGGAATAGAAAGCAGTATTCAATGTTTACTTCAGATTAGCTCCACGTCAGAAATGAGCATGCTTGTCATCTGTCTATCTCCATAGAGGCTGAATCATCATGTTAATCACATAGCTATCATATGCCTCAAACAGTCCTGATGCTCTTCTAGGTAATCATACATCCTGTCATGTTCACAGCTACAGGTGGGATACCTATATTTAGCTTAGAAAGTTGCATTAAAATAAAACTCAATTTCTTTGTCTCTTTTGATGAAGCTATAGGGTAGCAGTTTCCCCCCCGCTACCAGTGTCTGTGCTAAAAACAAACATTTAGGGTTTATTATAGTGTTTAATAGTGAACACAATGAACCTACTATCTATCCTCTCTCTGGATAAAACACCTCCTAGAATGCTGCACTGTTACTTTAACAGAGCAGTTTGACCACACACAAACACACACACACACACACACACAACACACACACACACACACACACACACACACACACACACACACACACACACACACACACACACACACACACACACACACACACACACACACACACACACACACACACACACACACACACACACACACACACACACACACACACACACACAACACACACACACACACACACACACACACACACAGATAATTGGATAATAAGTTAGAGGGCATTGTGTCTTTTTATCGGTTTAATTTATTTTCCTGTTTATCATAAAGTGTTTTCCCCTCTCTCCGACGCGGCTCATTATTCACTCACACACTAATCACTAAATACTCTGTAACATAAAACAATAATGATAACACACAGCAGTCAATATCTGGAACATCAGGAGCACTTTAACACACACTCAATCTCTCGCTGTAACTCACTGACGATGTGAGGCTCTACGGCGGCAACGGGATGCTCTGTGGCCGTGGAGTGGTTGGCACACACACACACACACACACGCACACACACACACATGCACGCACACACACACACACGCACACACACACACACATGCACACACCACACACACACACACACACACGATTTCACCGTTGTTTATCGTGGATCCTAAAACTCTTAATGGACCATTTTTGTAATTTTGTCCTCAACTCATTATTCAACTTATTTATTTATTTATTGAAGGCATTGTTTATATTAACATGTAGCCCAACAACAATTAATTACAGCAACACTGGGTTAAAAGTCAATAAATACAAAGTACTTAGACGACAAACTAAGGTTGTTACGTGACAACGGCTCAATAATAATGTGCAAAACTCCAGATTAATTTATTTCAATAGAGATGAACCGGAAAATGATCTTTTGTTGTTATTTGATAAACACTGTGAAAATGTACTTTATGAGGGTTTAGTTAGCTTCAAGTTAGCATCACGATAAACGTATTTATCAAAGAAAAATTACACGAGAAAAGGATCCTTTATTATAGTTTACATCTCACTTCCTGTTTCCGTCTTACTGTCCATAGTTTTTGTTGAATTTAGTTTTGACTTTCACTTCAGATATAGTGTTCAAGCTCCAGATTGAATATTATTTAATTATGACTCTTAATTAATTGTTTTGATTGCCCCTTTGAGAAAATGAGACGTTTGGCTGTTATCTGGACTGGAGTTTAAATAACACTGTGTTTTATTGTTAAAAAGTTGATATGACATGTAGTAAAGTGAGCTTAACTGATCTATGTCCAGCTGTAGCTTCTCTTAAAAAACACTGTCAGTGTCTGAAACTCACTTCCTCCCTCTTTAATTAAAACACCAGTGAATCATAAAGCAGTGACTGAGCTGCTGGAAACATTTTCTACAATAAAATCAAATAAAGAAAAGCAGACACTCTGGCTTTCATCCCCCTCTTTGTCTCTGGCCCTAAAAAACATTGTTATTAAATGATCCACCGGCTGACAAACCCCAGCTTCCTGTTTCTGAGCGGTAAACATGTTTCTGCCTCAGACCGCAAATTAACGAACGAGGAGGAGCTGCTGCTGCCGCGGCAACGCTTTAATTAACGAGCAGAAAGTGGGCTCAAAGTGGAGATACAGAGCTTCACCCTGCAGACACTGTTAACACAACATCTCTATACCCCTGCTTTAGTGACACCTAGTTCTACCGGCCCTTTAATTAACTACTAATTTCAGACCGAACTTCTACGGGTCGATTCTCAGGAACTCTCCGGGAGAGCGATGTGTAATTTGGTGGTAGGAAAAAGCCTTAAATTGGTTGAGAACCGCCTCATTATCTTCGAGTTTCTAAGGACATTTTCTTGCAGAAGTAATAAGAGAACTGCAGAAACTCATAACAGCTGATTTATTTATTTAAATGACAGAGAATCTGTGTGGCAATCGTTAAAATAATGCTATCTTGATTACCATTTTTATGTATCAGCGGTCTGAAGAGTTGCTTGGTTAATTCCTTCTAATTAATTATCTTCTGAGATAATTGTGATTATTTCAAAAAAGGTAAGACCAGGATATATAAAAGGGGACAACACATAACAATACCATTAAGGTTGTAGTAAAAACTAGCAAACATTTATTTAATATCTCCAAAAAAACGAAGAAAAGGGAATGAGTTTTTTACTGACCATTAGTCTCAAAAAGAATAACAAAATGTTTTCACATCTTACATTTCTTATTCAGTGTTCATTGTAACACACAGAAATGGACTCATTCATGACGCCTGTTATTCACCGTCTTTCCCTTGAGAGATTGTGCAGTTCCTCCTGAATATAAAGGTTTAGCAAGTGAGCAGAACAGGATGAAGTTTTTAGGGAGTTAGCGTTTCCCATCAGAAGAAATTCCAAAGTATTTCCAACATTCCCAGAAAACAAGACGGAAAAGTTTGTTCACAACTGTTGGATAAAGTGAGAGAGCTTTCAGAGAGCCTGTTTAAAGCCAGGGGGGGTCAGAGGTCAGAGGAAAAATTTGGGAGTGAGAATGACTGTTTCTACTTGTAAGAACAGAAGAGATAAACCTGCACGTAAAACACATAAATCAGACTATTGAGAAACCTGTTGTACCTCAAATGAAATATTAAAGTTAAAGGGGACCTATCATGCAAAATGCACTTTTTGATGTCTTTTATACATAAAGATGTGTCCCCAGTGTGTCAGGGAACTCACGCAGCGTCAGAAAATAAACCCCTCTCTCTTTTCCTCCGTACCCAAATCTCTAAAAACGGGGGAACAACGGAGCTGATCCAGATTTGCGTCCGATATGACGTAATATCTGAAATGTGGACCCACGGCCCTATCAGAAACGTTGCTATCAGAAACAATGCCCGACTGTTTTGGACGTAATATGGTCGGTGTTTACATTAGCATCGCTAACACTCAGAGCTAACCTGTACTGGAGAGCATGTGTGTGAAGAAGCAGGAAATAAAAAGGAACTCACCTTGTGGTATAACCGGCAAGAGAGAAAGCCTTTCAGCTCCATACTGTTTCAGAGACAATCCTTGATAATCCATGATATGGCGTTTCATCACGGCAGCATTTAGTTTAGACGGTAGCTGCCGGGTCCCGCATGAGCTCAGACCCCTCCTCTTTAAAGCTTTATACCCCAAACAGCACTTTAGAAACAGGAAGTGAAATAGAGGGATATGAGGCATGGCTAGAATGATCTGTTTGGTATTTTGAGCAAAACACTTCATTTTTTTAATATATTGTATATATCTGAGACCTATGCTATTGCCTACAAATAGCATGATAGGTCCCCTTTAAGTAAGGATGTGAATTACAGAAACAAATGAAGATATACAGGGTTTTTCTAGAGACATAGTATGAGGGCAATACTGTGGCGCTGATCTTTTAAGATATATCAATTCTGGCGAGAACATGACGCCCGTAAACAAGATGGCGCCGCGGACGTAAACAACAACGAGACGTCGGAGCTCCGTAAAAACAAAGCTGTCTCTGCCGTCTGACGCTCTGTTGACACCATTTTCATATTTCTGGAGTAATTATACAGTTTTTGAAGAATAGAAATATAGTTTTCTGGCATCACTTTCACATTTGATGGGGAAAATCTGTATCCGGTGCAAAACCCTGATATATGTAACTCATAAGTTAGTGGAAGAATCTGCAATAAAAAGGTTAATATCAGCATGAACATAAATGCACAAAGTTAAAATAAGAATATGCAATTAATACAATACAAATATTAATATATACATAATCGGTGCGCATTGCACTACAAACAATATATGACATGTATATTATAATTCATACAGTGGTGTATTAGTATCAATAAGATACTCAACGTGAGGGGAATCGTCTTGGAAACTGGAGGGAAGAGGAATGAGTTAGGTGTGTGTGTGTGTGTGTGTGTGTGTGTGTGTGTGTGGTGTGGTGTGTGTGTGTGTGTGTGTGTATATGTGTGTGTGTGTGTGTGTGTGCTGTGTGTGACCACACTTCGCACCTGCTGCTGTGTGAGAGGTGAGCAGAGAGTGTGTGCAGCAGGTTGGAGGTTGTTGTTGTGATGATGTGCCTTCAGTGATTCTGAGCCTCAGGTGAGACCCTGTGGGAGGTCATGTGACACTGAGGGGGGTCAGAGTGACACTGAGGGGGGGTCAGAGTGACACTGAGGGGGGTCAGAGTGACGTACAGGTGAGGGTCAGAGTGACACTGAGGGGGGTCAGAGTGACGTACAGGTGAGGGTCAGAGTGACACTGAGGGGGGGTCAGAGTGACGATCTCTGCAGGTGGTTTCACTTTCTACAGGTGCAGGAGGAAAAGGTACTGGGAGCTATGACTTGAAGGAAAGTAGCCATAAGAAATTGTAAATATACTCTGTTATAAATCCTGCATTAAAAATCATACTTAAATCAAATAAATAGTAAAATAAATAGATAAATAAAGAAAGAAATTATACAATTAATTACAAATAATACAATAAAAATTATATTAAAAAGTTATTACTTAAATAACAAATAATAATAATAAATAATTTAATCAAAAATATAATAAAATAAAAAAAGGAATATTACAAATAATGATTTTATTTAGAACAAATAATAATACAAAAAGCTATTTGCATCAAAACATACTTAAAGTACCATACTCTTAAATATAGTTAAAGTCCTGCATTCAACGCTTTACTTAAATAAAGAAAACACTTTTAATGTAAATAATAATATATATTGTTTAATCCCAAATGGTTTCAAATCCTTCTGACTGTTTTCCTGATTTTTTACTAACACCCTCGAACACAAATCCGTTCGGGTTCAAGTGCATCTTCATGTGTGCGTCTGCAGCATGTTTTTCCCTCCATTGTTTGATTTCTGTTTCTACTTTTATTGACGTGATGAAGAGGAGTTTCCTTCGCTGCTCGGCTGCTGCCATCTCTCCTCCTGCCTGCTGCTGATTAGACTTGACGTTAGCATTAGCATTAGCTTGTCCAGCCGTTCCCTATGGGCCTGTTGTCTCTCTTGGCTAGCCCCAGCAGTCTTGGCAAGCTAGCAGCTAATCCAGACTGGATGCTAATGAACTCTGGCCGGTGTCCACCTCGTTCCTGCAGAGACGTCTGTTTCTGTAAAGCCCAGCGGCTAACCGGCTAACATGCCATGGCTAACACCGGCCAACACAGAAGGACGCACAGAAACACAAACCACCTGGAGCAAAGCTAACTGGGCTTCTGCTAGCAGTTAGCCGCTAATAGGGGAACATGCTTCGTGTTAACCCCAAGCTGTGCACTGAATTCACTGCACAATACAAGTATGAATAGGTTTTTAAAAGTAGTTGTTTTAGGTTTCAAAGAGAAAAGTATTTACCTCCAAAAACGAGCTAATAATGCTAAAACCATTAGCTTGTTATTGAGACAGTTCTGGACATAGGCTATAGCACTGGATTCTTGCCAAACAAACATACATGGTTATCTTTTCCAAACATTGTGCCATCCTGAGGTATTTTGTCTGTTAGTGAGGTGGATTCTTCCATCATTTTACGCATCAAGAAATGCAGTTTTTGCTGTCATACTGCTATTTACAGTCATCCATTTCAATTTTCACATTGCAAATGTCCAATTTTCAGAAGCTCAGAGGCAATTTTTGTATATTTCTGTGCTGGTGAAATCCATTCCTCCTGCTGCATGGATCATTTTCTCACTCATTGTGTCGCACCTGGACAACGTTATCACTCCTTCAACACATTTTAATCACTTTATTTCAATTTTCAAATAGCCTATATGCACGAATACACCGAGGCAAGCCCATTGAAACCAACCAGAAGCAGCGTAGATCCGTCGTACATGTAAAGTTTAAGCAGTGAAATTAGTTACAAAAATGTGGGTTTGCTAAATCAATTAAAACCCAACTGGACCTTTTTATTAATCCGTATCCTCTCCCAAGAATGTTTCTGCGTCAGTTTCTCCTTCCTGTTTCTGTTTGTCTTTATTTAGACATTAGACATCATTTTATTCCCACAGCAGACGCTCCTCAGAAACACAGACACACCGAGCAGCCGTTCCCTTCCCTCCATTGTTCCCAGACAATCGCTCCTCATGCTGCCACTATTTATACTCCACACACATATAGAGGAACACATGCATATATGGACCTCACCTGCACACACACACACACACACACACACACACACACACACACACACACACACACCACACACACACACACACACACACACACACACACACACACACACACACACACACACACACATGGAGTGAGTAACTGATCCCTCACAATAGCTGAGCTGCAGACAGACTGTGATTTATGACCTCCATGTATAGGGGGGGGGGGGTTATAGAGGGGGGGGGGTTATAGAGGGGGGGGGGTTATATAGGTGGAAGATGGAGGGGAAACTGAAGCTCATATGACTGTCTGCACACTCAGGAGAGGAGGAAGAAGTACACAGTGAAAATAGTGATACTGTGCACTGAGTACACATGCATCAGGTGCAGCTCAAAGTGCTATAACATCACCATTTAAA
Source organism: Trematomus loennbergii (assembly GCA_012861695.1). NCBI lineage: Eukaryota > Metazoa > Chordata > Actinopteri > Perciformes > Nototheniidae > Trematomus > Trematomus loennbergii. Next base: position 229,372 of record JAAOOA010000449.1, read on the forward strand.
ACTCTAATACAACACTTTATGATAACAATAAAATACAAATGAAACCCAAATAAGACATTAATAATACACATTTTATAATAAATAAGTCAAATGATTTATACACCAACTCTTGCTAAAAATGATAACATAGATAAGTCTTAAACCTAAATACAAAAAATACAAAAAGTAGTTATACAAGCTAAATAAGTTTAAGCAGAATACTTTTTTATATATATATAAACATAAAGTTAAAATATGCATTAAAGAAAAATACAATAAATAGTTAACATAAACAATTAAATGTTAAAAAAAATACATATTATAATTGTTTTTATGCCAAGTGAGTGAGACAGACAGAGAAGCAAAATAATGGAAAATGTGTTGAATGACCTTTATTAGGGCGGTGGTCTTGTAAACTAGTTTGACAGCCTCTGGAGAACCTCTCATGTGGAGGAGGGTCCGTTCAGCCTGTAAACCTTCACAGGCTGTAGGAGCTTCAACAGAGACAGCGTTTACAAGAGTTTTCTAACATATCTGATATCTGCTCCTCGCTGATACTGGGAGGTACATCTCTTTGTGTATGACCTGTCACGGCCCGTCCACACGGCGGCGTGCGTTGAATGGGGTGACGTCACGCTTAGCCGAACTGC
>JAAOOA010000449.1:235000-245000 GCA_012861695.1 Trematomus loennbergii
TCCTCTCCTGCTGATGTTCAGGTGTATATCAGTATGTAGTGTCTCTACTTTAAAGAGTCCTCTCCTGCTGATGTTCAGGTGTATATCAGTATGTAGTGTCTCTACTTTAAAGAGTCCTCTCCTGCTGATGTTCAGGTGTATATCAGTATTCAGTGTCTCTACTTTAAAGAGTCCTCTCCTGCTGATGTTCAGGTGTATATCAGTATGTAGTGTCTCTACTTTAAAGAGTCCTCTCCTGCTGATGTTCAGGTTCATATCAGTATGTAGTGTCTCTACTTTAAAGAGTCCTCTCCTGCTGATGTTCAGGTTCATATCAGTATGTAGTGTCTCTACTTTAAAGAGTCCTCTCCTGCTGATGTTCAGGTGTATATCAGTATGTAGTGTCTCTACTTTAAAGAGTCCTCTCCTGCTGATGTTCAGGTGTATATCAGTATGTAGTGTCTCTACTTTAAAGAGTCCTCTCCTGCTGATGTTCAGGTTCATATCAGTATGTAGTGTCTCTACTTTAAAGAGTCCTCTCCTGCTGATGTTCAGGTGTATATCAGTACGTAGTGTCTCTACTTTAAAGAGTCCTCTCCTGCTGATGTTCAGGTGTATATCAGTATGTAGTGTCTCTACTTTAAAGAGTCCTCTCCTGCTGATGTTCAGGTGTATATCAGTATGTAGTGTCTCTACTTTAAAGAGTCCTCTCCTGCTGATGTCCAGGTGTATATCAGTATGTAGTGTCTCTACTTTAAAGAGTCCTCTCCTGCTGATGTTCAGGTGTATATCAGTATGTAGTGTCTCTACTTTAAAGAGTCCTCTCCTGCTGATGTTCAGGTGTATATCAGTATGTAGTGTCTCTACTTTAAAGAGTCCTCTCCTGCTGATGTTCAGGTGTATATCAGTATGTAGTGTCTCTACTTTAAAGAGTCCTCTCCTGCTGATGTTCAGGTGTATATCAGTATGTAGTGTCTCTACTTTAAAGAGTCCTCTCCTGCTGGTGTTCAGGTGTATATCAGTATGTAGTGTCTCTACTTTAAAGAGTCTCTCTCCTGCTGATGTTCAGGTGTATATCAGTATGTAGTGTCTCTACTTTAAAGAGTCCTCTCCTGCTGATGTTCAGGTGTATATCAGTATGTAGTGTCTCTACTTTAAAGAGTCCTCTCCTGCTGATGTCCAGGTGTATATCAGTATGTAGTGTCTCTACTTTAAAGAGTCCTCTCCTGCTGATGTTCAGGTGTATATCAGTATGTAGTGTCTCTACTTTAAAGAGTCCTCTCCTGCTGATGTTCAGGTGTATATCAGTATGTAGTGTCTCTACTTTAAAGAGTCCTCTCCTGATGATGTTCAGGTGTATAGTATGTAGTGTCTCTACTTTAAAGAGTCCTCTCCTGCTGATGTTCAGGTGTATATCAGTATGTAGTGTCTCTACTTTAAAGAGTCCTCTCCTGCTGATGTTCAGGTGTATATCAGTATGTAGTGTCTCTACTTTAAAGAGTCCTCTCCTGCTGATGTTCAGGTGTATATCAGTATGTAGTGTCTCTACTTTAAAGAGTCCTCTCCTGCTGATGTTCAGGTGTATATCAGTATGTAGTGTCTCTACTTTAAAGAGTCCTCTCCTGCTGATGTTCAGGTGTATATCAGTATGTAGTGTCTCTACTTTAAAGAGTCCTCTCCTGATGATGTTCAGGTGTATATTAGTATGTAGTGTCTCTACTTTAAAGAGTCCTCTCCTGCTGATGTTCAGGTGTATCAGTATGTAGTGTCTCTACTTTAAAGAGTCCTCTCCTGCTGATGTTCAGGTGTATATCAGTATGTAGTGTCTCTACTTTAAAGAGTCCTCTCCTGCTGATGTTCAGGTGTATATCAGTATGTAGTGTCTCTACTTTAAAGAGTCCTCTCCTGCTGATGTTCAGGTGTATATCAGTATGTAGTGTCTCTACTTTAAAGAGTCCTCTCCTGCTGATGTTCAGGTGTATATCAGTATGTAGTGTCTCTACTTTAAAGAGTCCTCTCTGCTGATGTTCAGGTGTATATCAGTATGTAGTGTCTCTACTTTAAAGAGTCCTCTCCTGCTGATGTTCAGGTGTATATCAGTATGTAGTGTCTCTACTTTAAAGAGTCCTCTCCTGCTGGTGTTCAGGTGTATATCAGTATGTAGTGTCTCTACTTTAAAGAGTCCTCTCCTGCTGATGTTCAGGTGTATATCAGTATGTAGTGTCTCTACTTTAAAGAGTCCTCTCCTGCTGATGTTCAGGTGTATATCAGTATGTAGTGTCTCTACTTTAAAGAGTCCTCTCCTGCTGATGTTCAGGTGTATATCAGTATGTAGTGTCTCTACTTTAAAGAGTCCTCTCCTGCTGATGTTCAGGTGTATATCAGTATGTAGTGTCTCTACTTTAAAGAGTCCTCTCCTGCTGATGTTCAGGTGTATATCAGTATGTAGTGTCTCTACTTTAAAGAGTCCTCTCCTGATGATGTTCAGGTGTATATTAGTATGTAGTGTCTCTACTTTAAAGAGTCCTCTCCTGCTGATGTTCAGGTGTATATCAGTATGTAGTGTCTCTACTTTAAAGAGTCCTCTCCTGCTGATGTTCAGGTGTATATCAGTATGTAGTGTCTCTACTTTAAAGAGTCCTCTCCTGCTGATGTTCAGGTGTATATCAGTATGTAGTGTCTCTACTTTAAAGAGTCCTCTCCTGCTGATGTTCAGGTGTATATCAGTATGTAGTGTCTCTACTTTAAAGAGTCCTCTCCTGCTGATGTTCAGGTGTATATCAGTATGTAGTGTCTCTACTTTAAAGAGTCCTCTCCTGATGATGTTCAGGTGTATATTAGTATGTAGTCTCTACTTTAAAGAGTCCTCTCCTGCTGATGTTCAGGTGTATATCAGTATGTAGTGTCTCTACTTTAAAGAGTCCTCTCCTGCTGATGTTCAGGTGTATATCAGTATGTAGTGTCTCTACTTTAAAGAGTCCTCTCCTGCTGATGTTCAGGTGTATATCAGTATGTAGTGTCTCTACTTTAAAGAGTCCTCTCCTGCTGATGTTCAGTGTATATCAGTATGTAGTGTCTCTACTTTAAAGAGTCCTCTCCTGCTGATGTTCAGGTGTATATCAGTATGTAGTGTCTCTACTTTAAAGAGTCCTCTCCTGCTGATGTTCAGGTGTATATCAGTATGTAGTGTCTCTACTTTAAAGAGTCCTCTCCTGCTGATGTTCAGGTGTATATCAGTATGTAGTGTCTCTACTTTAAAGAGTCCTCTCCTGCTGATGTTCAGGTGTATGTAGTGTCTCTACTTTAAAGAGTATAGTAAGAGAATAATATGTAAGTAGCCAGTTTACATTCATTAGGGGAAGAAATGTGGAAATAATTGTGTTTTATTTTATAGAAATATTGCAATTGCGTTTACATTATCATTAAAACAAATCTTAACATTATTTTGGTGCTGTTGGTTTAAAACAGGATTTGTACCAAACATCGATGTGTTATTAAATCTGTAGAGTACCTGGACTTTCCGTAGCGTCACAATACTTCATTCAGATATGTTCACTTATTTAGCCTTTAACAAATATTGTGCTTACAGTGATTTAGATATTGCACAAGTCCATATTGTGATTTTGATCGTGCAGCACTATGCTCTGTATTAAAACACACAGCTGCTGTGGGAACATGTATTTGCGTCTGCTGGTCAGCGTTATTTTCATCTTTGAGGTTTATCTCATTCCCAGACATAGACAAAGTTTTGCATACGGTCGGTCCGATGGAAACTCATTTCCCTGCTTCTTCATTTGGATTTATGTGGAGACTTTACATAAAGAAACACAGAGCTGCTGTTTGCCGACGCTTCACTTCATGCACTGCTCTCTGATCAGTGTCCAGTATCAGTCAAACAACACAAAACAGTGGAGGAGGATGTGTTTAGGTCATTGATGCAGGATAGAGTCCTATAAACCAGGCATGACTCAGCCTTTTAGCACTTCCTGTTCCCTGGAAGTGAGTGGTTTCTGGTGTTTTTCGTTAGAAGCCTGAAATAATTTCTGTGGTTAACACAAGCTAAAGAGAGGTTTGTTCTACGTCATAAAATACATCAGTAAATACTCCACTGGTGAATACATTTGTTTTGGTTGCTAACAAGTGTCTAAATGACGCGACTAAACGTCATCACGGCCAACATTAGCCTCCTTTAGCTTAGCGGTGGTGACGTGAAGTCATGTGACCGTGCTGTAGTTCCTTTATAGCCAACATTAGCCACCTTTAGCTTAGCGGTGGTGACGTGAAGTCATGTGACCGTGCTGTAGTTCCTTTATAGCCCAACATTAGCCACCTTTAGCTTAGCGGTGGTGACGTGAAGTCATGTGACCGTGCTGTAGTTCCTTTATAGCCCAACATTAGCCTCCTTTAGCTTAGCGGTGGAGACGTGAAGTCATGTGACCGTGCTGTAGTTCCTTTATAGCCAACATTAGCCACCTTTAGCTTAGCGGTGGTGACGTGAAGTCATGTGACCGTGCTGTAGTTCCTTTATAGCCCAACATTAGCCACCTTTAGCTTAGCGGTGGACGTGAAGTCATGTGACCGTGCTGTAGTTCCTTTATAGCCCAACATTAGCCATCTTTAGCTTAGCGTGGTGACGTGAAGTCATGTGACCGTGCTGTAGTTCCTTTATAGCCCAACATTAGCCACCTTTAGCTTAGCGGTGGTGACGTGAAGTCATGTGACCGTGCTGTAGTTCCTTTATAGCCCAACATTAGCCACCTTTAGCTTAGCGGTGGTGACGTGAAGTCATGTGACCGTGCTGTAGTTCCTTTATAGCCCAACATTAGCCACCTTTAGCTTAGCGGTGGTGACGTGAAGTCATGTGACCGTGCTGTAGTTCCTTTATAGCCCAACATTAGCCTCCTTTAGCTTAGCGGTGGTGACGTGAAGTCATGTGACCGTGCTGTAGTTCCTTTATAGCCCAACATTAGCCATCTTTAGCTTAGCGGTGGTGACGTGAAGTCATGTGACCGTACTGTAGTTCCTTTATAGCCCAACATTAGCCACCTTTAGCTTAGCGGTGGTGACGTGAAGTCATGTGACCGTGCTGTAGTTCCTTTATAGCCCAACATTAGCCACCTTTAGCTTAGCGGTGGTGACGTGAAGTCATGTGACCGTGCTGTAGTTCCTTATAGCCCAACATTAGCCTCCTTTAGCTTAGCGGTGGTGACGTGAAGTCATGTGACCGTGCTGTAGTTCCTTTATAGCCCAACATTAGCCACCTTTAGCTTAGCGGTGGTGACGTGAAGTCATGTGACCGTGCTGTAGTTCCTTTATAGCCCAACATTAGCCTCCTTTAGCTTAGCGGTGGTGACGTGAAGTCATGTGACCGTGCTGTAGTTCCTTTATAGCCCAACATTAGCCTCCTTTAGCTTAGCGGTGGTGACGTGAAGTCATGTGACCGTGCTGTAGTTCCTTTATAGCCCAACATTAGCCACCTTTAGCTTAGCGGTGGTGACGTGAAGTCATGTGACCGTGCTGTTGTTCTTTTATAGCCCAACATTAGCCTCCTTTAGCTTAGCGGTGGAGACGTGAAGTCATGTGACCGTGCTGTAGTTCCTTTATGAAACCCCATAGGGCCTTTTTAAATACATGAAAATAGCACATGACACCGAGCTCCAGTGAATTCATGCTTCCACTTTCTTCCGCCCAGCTGCAGATACCGATCTCTGCAGTAAGAGCTTCATGCCCTGAATGAACTTAACAACTATACTGAAGTTCTGTGACTGCTCCTTGTGGCTGTGTTTTGAGATTTATGTTATTTAATTGTTCTTCGAGGCTGTGGAAGTACATTTACCCTAACAGTGGACAATAAATTATCTATATGTATCCCTCCCTTTCCAATATCCTGTCCCACATTCCTCACTTGTTCCCTTAAATGCCTCCAGGAGGTCTGCAGGGTGTCACAGTGTGTCACACATTGGCCTCCAGAGCATTTCCACTTCACCACATGGATAATTACACTCAGCTCTGGGTGTGTTTGTGCTGTAGTATCATGAGGGTAATTTCACAATACTTTATTTATCCCGGGGAAATTGGGTTTGGTGATAGTTGCTCCATCCTTGAAAATATATGAAAAAAAATAATGTGCAATAAAAGATGTAATAAAATAAATATATTAATCTTAACACAACATTGAAGAAATTCAAATAATTAAAACATAAAGAAAACATGAAATAACATTTTTTTTTCTAACTAAAATATGTATACACATACAAAGTTCAATTAAAGGTAGGGTAGGTAATTTTGGAGAAACCGGCTCGAGATCGCTAGAATTTGAAAATACACAGCCGGAGAAAATCTGCCACTTCCTCACAGAGCCCCTCCTCCAACACACACGAACGCGCACATGACCAATGAGGGCACCAGATAAGTTTGTGCACAGATGGAAGGCTGACAGGCAGGTAGGCCATCCAGTTATTTTAGCCGGGCCGGCTCAGATGATTGGTCGTGCTTTTTACAGTACTACAGCTTCCACAGATGATATTTATTTGGATTTTGTGTCAAAGCACTTCAGATATTCATTGCTATCAGGATGTTAAGAGCATTCCATGGAATATAACAACAAGTGTATCTCCAGCCGGTTTCTCAAACTTACCTACCCCACCTTTAACGGTGCAATAAAAGTTCAAATAATACATTTATTTATATAAACATAGGAAGTCAAATCCAAATGATCCATAATATGAAACACTATGTATTACTTAATTTAACACACAGTGTTGTATCGCAGCGTTGCCCTCAATAACACGTCTTTAGTTTCAGGACAAACAGCAGATGTTCTGCTCATCTGTGCATGTGAGCATGTTATATGGAAACACACACAATTACACACACACACACACACACACACACACACCACACACACACACACAACACACACACACACACACACACACACACACACACACACACACACACACCTGCCCAGACAATCACTGCCTGTAGCGTCGTGCTCACAACCTCCACTCTGAGAGAAGGTAGAGGCAGAGAGGGAGTGCTGTTCTGACTGCAGGGCAGTTTTATTCCTGTACACACACACACACACACACAGACACACACACACACACCACACACCACACACACACACACACACACACACACACACACACACCACAGACACACACACACACCCACACACACACACACACACACACACACACACACACACAGACACACACACACACACACACACACACACACACACACACCACACACACACACACAGACACACACACACACACACACACACACACACACAGACACACAACACACACACACACACACACACAACACACACACACACACCACACACACACACAGACACACACCACACACACACACACACACACCACACACACACACACAACACACACACAGACACACACAGACACACACACAAACCGACACACACACACTTTCTCTCTCTACCTCCCTTTGTCCCGGCTCCTCTCTCCTCTCCCTCCATCTTTTTTTTCCTCATTCATCCTCCACTCGAATCCAACACAGTTGTTTCGAATTATCGCTGGCAGCCGCTCCTCACGTGGGCCCAGAGTGTGTGTGTGTGTGTGTGTGTGTGTGTGTGAGAGAGACTGTGCATGTGTGTGAGAGAGTGTATGTGTAAGTGTGTGTTTGTTTAGGAGTGTGTGTGCATGCATACTTGATAAGGACATACTGTTATAAGCATGCACAATGCAGCCTCACACACTCTTATCTCCCACAGAGGGAGGTAATGAGGATCACACACACACACACACACACACACACACACACACACACACACACACACACACACACACACACACACACACACACACACACTGTGAGTTATCTCCCTCTCCGTGTCTCGGCTGACAAACAGCCAGCGAGGCGTCGTGCGTTTCTCCTCTCGCTGGTTTTTAATCATCTCTGAACAATGTGGCCCAGTGAACGCCTACTCCTCCTCCTCCTCCTCTTCCTCGTCCTCCTCTTCCTCTTCCTCTTCCCCTCCTACTTCTCTTCCTCCTGGCCTTTTTGAAATCCCTCTCAACTTTCACTCACTATCTTTTATTTGGGGTTAAGGACATGGTGAGAATAAGTGAGACATGGATTTAACTTCTGTTAGACAGCCATACATGTTTGCATAGCTGTGTGTGTGTGTGTGTGTGTGTGTGTGTGTGTGTGTGTGTGTGTGTGTGTGTGTGTGGTGTGTGTGGTGTGTGTGTGTGTGTGTGTGTGTGTGTGTGTGTGTGTGTGTGTCTAACAGAAGTTAAATCCATGTCTCACTTATTCTCACAATGTACTTAATTTGAATTTCAGTTGAATTATACGTTCAGGGAAATCAACAGTTACTGTTCAAATTATTATTTGTATTTAAAAGTTCAATATATGGATGTTTTCAAAGTCATGAATAATCGTATTTAATAATCGTGATATCAATTATTGACCAAATAATCGTGATTATGATTTTTGCCATAATCGCACAGCCCTAGTGTCAAGTGTCCTAGTTGGGTTGCCGTAGATAGCGCAGGGTGGCAGATCAGTAGTGACAGTTACAAACAAAACAGTAACACTCTTTAGTTTCCTGGGTGTTTCTTTGTGTCAGCCCCGCTGCTTCCTCCTGTCGGCCAACTTGAACAAACCGTGTGTTTCCTCTACGTCCTCCTCTCTGCAGGGTTTCACTCAGAGATGCTAATGAAGGTCAGTTTCTATGGATTCAAGGAAAAATGGTTCATCACGACTCCTTGTTTTGCATAAAAGTGCATTCAGCCTGCAGAACTGTGGATATTCCTCAGTGGAGAAACGAGTGGAAACTTTATTTAAAGTGCAGACTGAACAGTTTGATGTTGAAGGAGCTCCTTGAATTCGTAATGACTGACCTTCATTGCAATGTATTCAGTAAACACACGCATGTGCATTATGCCCTGGTTAAAACACACACTCTTAATAACAGTAAACTGATGAGGATAAATAATAGAAATAGCGTTTCATTTCCATAAGTCCAGTTAATAAGTGTAGTTAAACAATGCATACATGTATAGATGTTTGCTTGGTGTAAAACCTCTTCAAAATAAAATGGAAATCTGAAATCTGCATAACTCCTCGCCAAATTAAAACTGCCGGGCTATTTTTGGGGATGATAGATCCTTGCATTTCATTTTGTACACGTTTTAAGGATATCATTTACACTGCAAGACTACGATGGGTGGATGAGGAAAGATGAGGAGGGAACGTTAGTGGGACCCAATACTTACCAGTATGAAGTATACCAGTAAAGAGTGGTGCAGGAATGAGTCCTCAAAACCCGGAAAGGAGTCAGCATTCTACCACTTCAAAGTCATGTGACCTAGCTGGAGTTCTTTATAGCCTAACATTAGCATTTTACGTCTGGTGATTGCATTTACACTTCAAAAATTACAAAGTTGTTGAAACATTTGGGGATTAACTCGTGCTGTGTTCACTAGAGCAAACGCAACTGGTCACAGCACCTCCATCACAGAGCCAAAATGGCGGCCGTTAACTGTAAGAAGTGTCAACTTTGTGAGCACTGAGGGCACCATCCCGGTACCTTTACAGTCAACATCGCACATGTAAGCACAAAAGTAATAGAAATGAGACACAGAATTGCTGATGTTCTACGGTTCATGGTTGAGTTAGGGCAGCGAGGGACCGGTGCGTACGGTCAGGCAGATGGCAGCCATCTTTGTCCTCAGCATGGCTCCGATCTGGAACAAGAGGCTGAGGTGGAGGTGGTTCTGGATGCCGGTTGGTCTTTATATTCCTCCCCTCTGATCTGCTCCACTTTCCCATGGTGCAACCTGCTGAGACGGCACTTCTATTTCAAGCAAACAAACACATGCACAAAGTACAGAAAGGCCAGAGAAGCAGGGATTGTACAGAGTTGTGTGTGTGTGTGTAAGGCGACAGGGATGGAGATGTGATCCGCTTCATTTCCCTCTTCATGTATATATAGATGTGATTTATTTCCTAATGCTCACGCAGC
>JAAOOA010000449.1:250000-252500 GCA_012861695.1 Trematomus loennbergii
CCCTTTAACTTGCTTTTGGAGTAGAATTTGTTCCAGTGCACACATCATCTAGACAAGGTAACAGGAAGGGCCAACATGCTGACTCATTTCCAACTTAACACTCTTTCCTGGACCAGTATTATGAGCCTTAAAGATGTTATTTTGTATATATTGATTGTTGTGCTTTTGTCTTAATGTGTGCATATGTATAAATGTCGGTTGATTGTGTATATATAGGATATACATATCTTTATATATATTTGTATTTTTTAATTCTGGATTGTGGGAAACGGTATTTGGATCTCTGTCTGTACACACAAACTGAATTGACAATAAAGTTGACTTTGACTTTTGACTTTGACTTAAGTCACTAATCCCGCCTCCTTTCTCTCTCTCTTCCAGTCACAGCCTCCCACCGCCGAGTGACTTTCTCCACGGCCAATCAGGCGCAGGACCTGCAGGACCTGCAGGACCCGTCCCAGCACAGCTACTACGACAGCGGCCTGGAGGAGTCGGAGACGCCCAGTTCCAAGTCCTCCTCGGGGACCCGGGTCGGCCCCTGGCGCTGCCCGAGGACCACTACGAGAGAACCACGCCCGACGGCAGCATCGGAGAGATGGAGCACCCGGAGAACGGTAAGACCAGGTGGGAGTTCCCCCTCCCTTTACTTCCTCTTTTCACCTTCTCCATACATCCATCAAACACTGGCTGGCTTCCACACACACACCATCACACACACCATCACACACACACCATCACACACACAGCATCACACACACACCATCACACACACACCATCACACACACCATCACACACACACACCATCACACACACACCATCACACACACACCATCACACACACATCATCACACACACACCATCACACACACACCATCACACACACATGTCAAAATGCAACATGTCAGCAGGAATATAACAATGTATTTTTAATCAGACTCCCACATTTTCCCGTGTATGCCTTCGTTAAAGAGGTGTGTGACCTCTCAGCAGCACAACACAATCAATATGCAACATAATCAACTCCCACGGCTTGACGAATTAACATCCCCAATTATGTAAATCATACAGAGTCCAACCTTCCATCAGCTCCACTTATAGATCCTCAGAGGGACCTCTGTGTTCACTAGTTAGCATTTTGTCAGCCCGGCGTCATGTTAGCATGTTGATTATTTTGCCTGATTATCAGTCACAGGACGGCAGCCTTTAAATCATAATGCTAACAGGTTGATGGCAGAGATGCTAATGATGCTACATCACCATAAAGATCAACCTGGCTGTCTGAACAAAACACACACAAGAGTGTTTGTAGCTTTGAATGTCTTGTTAGCATATTGCTACCATGACTTAGCATTTTGACAAAAACACTTAAACTGACTGAAAAATTCACTAACATTACTCTATGTTGCCAAAAGGTGTAAATGATGCTACATCACTTCACAAACACATGAACATATTTTGCTTTACTTTGAGTTTGCTGCTAGTTTTATCACGCAGCAAATTAGCTGCAATCAAATGTATAAATGTTATTTGCATGTTTTATGTAAAATGTTAGCCATTGAAATACTGAATTCTGGCAAATACAACTGTTTTGTTTTCCTAGTAGCGACTTTGATGTAGACTTTAACCGTAAAAGCTTTGGTGTAGTCCTTGGCGGGAAAAGCATGTTAGCCCGAATGTAGCTGTCATGCTAGCGTATTCTCAAAATGGCGTTAGCATGTTAACTTTTACATATCTTGAACTGAGTAGGGGAACAACTTGTAATATAGGTTATTATTAGTACTTGTGTGATGATGCTAATATGCTACACACCACTCACAATATGCTTTTCTCTTGTTGTGTTTGAAGCTAGTTTGGTAAGGGTCTCTAACTGGAGTCAAGTCTTTAATGGATCATATTAATGCTAGCCAATGTTGCCAACTCCATAGTAAGGACAGTAGCTATTGGCTGTCTGTAGCTAAAGTAGCTAGAAGTCGCTAAATGAAGTCATCGCCTAATTTGCATATTTAGCTATTTGCACGTAGTTGTAATGGACGCCGAAGGAGAGACAAAAAGTGAAGAAAAACACCCTTAATGTGTTCAGAACTACAAATGAACTTCCTTCTGCTTGGCCATCACTTGATGACTTTAATGCTTTGTCTAGACCAACATTACATACATACATTTTGTCCATTTTGTTAAACATTTAATCAAAACAATTGTTATGTGGGATGGCATTGCTACCTCCCTTCTTTGTCTGGGCTTGGGACTGGCAAAGTGACCCAAAAGAGGCACTCTGCAAGCCAGTATTGACATTAATATTCATATTAATATTCAGTCTGGACGCGTAGAGTGTGGGTCTCCTCTCTGCTCTGAGTGCAGCTGAGCTGATGCGGGAGGCGACTGTGAGTCTGAGCGCCTCTGGGACGGCAGAGGGGCTCACGGAAGCACCCGCGGCTCGGTAACTGCAGAACAATACGTGAGTCTCCAAACACCAAGTCTCTAATAACACCATTACAAGTC
>JAAOOA010000449.1:257500-302500 GCA_012861695.1 Trematomus loennbergii
TCTCTCCCTGTATCTTCTCTCGTCTTCTTCTGTGTTTCTCTCTCTGTATCTTCACTCGTCTCTTCTTCTGTGTTTCTCTCTCTGTATCTCTCACTCGTCTCTTCTTCTGTGTTTCTCTCCCTGTATCTCTCTCTCGTCTCTTCTTCTGTGTTTCTCTCTCTGTATCTCTCACTCGTCTTTCTTCTGTGTTTCTCTCCCTGTATCTCTCACTCGTCTCTTCTTCTGTGTTTCTCTCTCTGTATCTCTCTCGTCTCTTCTTCTGTGTTTCTCTCCCTGTATCTCTCTCTCGTCTCTTCTTCTGTGTTTCTCTCTCTGTATCTCTCACTCGTCTCTTCTTCTGTGTTTCTCTCCCTGTATCTCTCACTCGTCTCTTCTTCTGTGTTTCTCTCTCTGTATCTCTCACTCGTCTCTTCTTCTGTGTTTCTCTCCCTGTATCTCTCACTCGTCTCTTCTTCTGTGTTTCTCTCTCTGTATCTCTCACTCGTCTCTTCTTCTGTGTTTCTATCTCTGTATCTCTCACTCGTCTCTTTTCTGTGTTTCTCTCTCTGTATCTCTCACTCGTCTCTTCTTCTGTGTTTCTCTCTGTATCTCTCTTCATCTCTTCTTCTGTGTTCTCTCCCTGTATCGCTCACTCGTCTCTTCTTCTGTGTTTCTCTCTCTGTATCTCTCTCGTCTCTTCTTCTGTGTTTCTCTCTCTGTATCTCTCACTCGTCTCTTCTTCTGTGTTTCTCTCCCTGTATCTCTCACTCGTCTCTTCTTCTGTGTTCTCTCTCTGTATCTCTCACTCGTCTCTTCTTCTGTGTTTCTCTCCCTGTATCTCTCACTCGTCTCTTCTTCTGTGTTTCTCTCTCTGTATCTCTCACTCGTCTCTTCTTCTGTGTTTCTCTCTCTGTATCTCTCACTCGTCTCTTCTTCTGTGTTTCTCTCTCTGTATCTCTCACTCGTCTCTTCTTCTGTGTTTCTCTCTCTGTATCTCTCACTCGTCTCTTCTTCTGTGTTTCTCTCCCTGTATCTCTCACTCGTCTCTTCTTCTGTGTTTCTCTCCCTGTATCTCTCACTCGTCTCTTCTTCTGTGTTTCTCTCTCTGTATCTCTCACTCGTCTCTTCTTCTGTGTTTCTCTCCCTGTATCTCTCACTCGTCTCTTCTTCTGTGTTTCTCTCTCTGTATCTCTCACTCGTCTCTTCTTCTGTGTTTCTCTCCCTGTATCTCTCACTCGTCTCTTCTTCTGTGTTTCTCTCTCTGTATCTCTCACTCGTCTCTTCTTCTGTGTTTCTCTCTGTACTCTCACTCGTCTCTTCTTCTGTGTTTCTCTCTCTGTATCTCTCACTCGTCTCTTCTTCTGTGTTTCTCTCTCTGTATCTCTCACTCGTCTCTTCTTCTGTGTTTCTCTCCTGTATCTCTCACTCGTCTCTTCTTCTGTGTTTCTCTCCTGTATCTCTCACTCGTCTCTTCTTCTGTGTTTCTCTCTCTGTATCTCTCACTCGTCTCTTCTTCTGTGTTTCTCTCCCTGTATCTCTCACTCGTCTCTTCTTCTGTGTTTCTCTCTCTGTATCGCTCACTCGTTTCTTCTGTGTTTCTCTCCCTGTATCTCTCACTCGTCTCTTCTTCTGTGTTTCTCTCCCTGTATCTCTCACTCGTCTCTTCTTCTGTGTTTCTCTCCCTGTATCTCTCACTCGTCTCTTCTTCTGTGTTTCTCTCCCTGTATCTCTCACTCGTCTCTTCTTCTGTGTTTCTCTCCCTGTATCTCTCACTCGTCTCTTCTTCTGTGTTTCTCTCCCTGTATCTCTCACTCGTCTCTTCTTCTGTGTTTCTCTCTCTGTATCTCTCTCTCGTCTCTCTTCTGTGTTTCTCTCTCTGTATCTCTCTCTCGTCTCTTCTTCTGTGTTTCTCTTCTGTATCTCTCTCTCGTCTTCTTCTGTGTTTCTCTCCCTGTATCTCTCACTCGTCTCTTCTTCTGTGTTTCTCTCCCTGTATCTCTCACTCGTCTCTTCTTCTGTGTTTCTCTCCCTGTATCTCTCACTCGTCTCTTCTTCTGTGTTTCTCTCCCTGTATCGCTCACGTCTCTTCTTCTGTGTTTCTCTCCTGTATCTCTCTCTCGTCTCTTCTTCTGTGTTTCTCTCCCTGTATCTCTCACTCGTCTCTTCTCTGTGTTTCTCTCCCTGTATCTCTCTCTCATCTCTTCTTCTGTGTTTCTCTCCCTGTATCTCTCACTCGTCTCTTCTTCTGTGTTTCTATCTCTGTATCTCTCTCGTCTCTTCTTCTGTGTTTCTCTCTCTGTATCTCTCACTCGTCTCTTCTTCTGTGTTTCTCTCCCTGTATCTCTCACTCGTCTCTCTTCTGTGTTTCTCTCTCTGTATCTCTCACTCGTCTCTTCTTCTGTGTTTCTCTCTCTGTATCTCTCACTCGTCTCTTCTTCTGTGTTTCTCTCTCTGTATCTCTCACTCGTCTCTTCTTCTGTGTTTCTCTCCCTGTATCTCTCACTCGTCTCTTCTTTGTGTTTCTCTCCCTGTATCACTCTCTCATCTCTTCTTCTGTGTTTCTCTCCCTGTATCTCTCACTCGTCTCTTCTTCTGTGTTTCTCTCCCTGTATCTCTCACTCATCTCTTCTTCTGTGTTTCTCTCCCTGTATCGCTCACTCGTCTCTTCTCTTTGTTTCTCTCCCTGTATCTCTCACTCGTCTCTTCTCTGTGTTTCTCTCCCTGTATCTCTCACTCGTCTCTTCTCTGTGTTTCTCTCCTGTATATCTCTCTCGTCTCTTCTTCTGTGTTTCTCTCCCTGTATCGCTCACTCATCTCTTCTTCTGTGTTTCTCTCCCTGTATCTCTCACTCATCTCTTCTTCTGTGTTTCTCTCCCTGTGTCTCTCTCTCGTCTCTTCTTCTGTGTTTCTCTCCTGTATCTCTCACTCGTCTCTTCTTCTGTGTTTCTCTCCCTGTATCGCTCACTCGTCTCTTCTTCTGTGTTTCTCTCCCTGTATCTCTCACTCATCTCTTCTTCTGTGTTTCTCTCCCTGTATCGCTCACTCGTCTCTTCTTCTGTGTTCTCTCCCTGTATCTCTCACTCGTCTCTTCTTCTGTGTTTCTCTCCCTGTATCTCTCACTCATCTCTTCTCTGTGTTTCTCTCCTGTATCGCTCACTCGTCTCTTCTTCTGTGTTTCTCTCCCTGTATCTCTCACTCGTTCTCTTCTGTGTTTCTCTCCCTGTATCTCTCACTCGTCTCTTCTTCTGTGTTTCTCTCCCTGTATCTCTCACTCGTCTCTTCTTCTGTGTTTCTCTCCTGTATCTCTCACTCGTCTCTTCTTCTGTGTTTCTCTCCTGTATCTCTCACTCGTCTCTTCTTCTGTGTTTCTCTCCCTGTATCTCTCACTCGTTCTTTTCTGTGTTTCTCTCCCTGTATCTCTCACTCGTCTCTTCTTCTGTGTTTCTCTCCCTGTATCTCTCACTCGTCTCTTCTTCTGTGTTTCTCTCCCTGTATCTCTCACTCGTCTCTTCTTCTGTGTTTCTCTCCCTGTATCTCACGTCTCTTCTTCTGTGTTTTCTCCCTGTATCTCTCACTCGTCTCTTCTTCTGTGTTTTCTCTCTGTATCTCTCACTCGTCTCTTCTTCTGTGTTTCTCTCCCTGTATCTCTCACTCGTCTCTCTTCTGTGTTTCTCTCCCTGTATCTCTCACTCATCTCTTCTTCTGTGTTTCTCTCCCTGTATCGCTCACTCGTCTCTTCTTCTGTGTTTCTCTCCTGTATCTCTCACTCGTCTCTTCTTCTGTGTTTCTCTCCCTGTATCTCTCACTCATCTCTTCTTCTGTGTTTCTCTCCCTGTATCGCTCACTCGTCTTCTTCTGTGTTTCTCTCCCTGTATCTCTCACTCGTCTCTTCTTCTGTGTTTCTCTCCCTGTATCTCTCTCTTCTTCTTCTGTGTTTCTCTCCCTGTATCTCTCACTCGTCTCTTCTTCTGTGTTTCTCTCCCTGTATCTCTCACTCGTCTCTTCTTCTGTGTTTCTCTCCCTGTATCTCTCACTCGTCTCTTCTTCTGTGTTTCTCTCCCTGTATCGCTCACTCGTCTCTTCTTCTGTGTTTCTCTCCCTGTATCTCTCTCTCGTCTCTTCTTCTGTGTTTCTCTCCCTGTATCTCTCACTCGTCTCTTCTTCTGTGTTTCTCTCCCTGTATATCTCACTCGTCTCTTCTTCTGTGTTCTCTCCCTGTATCTCTCTCTCATCTCTTCTTCTGTGTTTCTCTCCCTGTATCGCTCATCGTCTCTTCTTCTGTGTTTCTCTCCCAGTATCTCTCACTCGTCTCTTCTTCTGTGTTTCTCTCCCAGTATCTCTCATCGTCTCTTCTTCTGTGTTTCTCTCCTGTATCGCTCACTCGTCTCTTCTTCTGTGTTTCTCTCCCTGTATCGCTCACTCGTCTCTTTTCTGTGTTTCTCTCCCTGTATCGCTCATCGTCTCTTTCGCCCCCTGTTGGCAGCGGTTAAAATAGAATCGCCCCGTCAAAATTCAAATCCCCTATTAATGTATTGATTATAGGTCGGGTCCGTATAGGTCGGCGTCTGGGTCCGCCTGTTACTGAACTATGCTCTACGGCATCCCATCCAACCTCCTCAATAAAACTCCAACATATCCAGAACTCTGCTGCCCACCTCCTCACCCACACCCGCTCCGAGAACACATCACTCCCGTCCTCCAGAACCTCCACTGGCTCTCGTCTGTCAAAGAATCGACTTCAAAGTCCTCCTGATTACTTACAAAGCCCTGAAAACCAGCCCCCCGCCCCCCCCCCCCCCCACCTCACAGCCCCCCCGCACCCCCCCCCCCTACCTCACAGACCTGCTGCACCACCACACCCCCTCCCTCTGGACCTCACTCCCCCATCAGAGACTGCCCTGACCTCACCACCTTCAAAAACTCACAAAAACTCACCTCTTCAATCTGGCTTTTAATGTGTGATTGTTTTTGTATTATTTGACTTTCACTTTAACTATATATATGTATTTGTTGTTCTTTTCTTTTCACTATATCTGTAAAGCGCCTTTTGAGCACCTGTAAAAGCGCTAACAAAATGAATCCATTATTATTATTATTTATTATTATTATATTCAAATGTAGTGATTTCAGCCACTTTTCGGTATTGGTGAAAACACGTTTAACATATGGACGATAGAAAATCATCTGGTTTTCCTCTCTCTCATTACATAGTCTACATAACGATGATTGTTAAATGTGTTTTGTTAGCAGCAGTTATCACAGTTCATTGATCCTCAGCTGCGATACATGTCTGCGCTTATTCAGATTTAAAATCAATTGCACGCAAAAACTCAACTCATCTTTTCTGAAAAGCAATATCCTGTTGTCACGTCCACCGCTTCCAAGCCTTTTTATTACTTCCGTATTTTAAAAGATAAACCATCAGAATAATTCTCACACAAGATTATAAAGAGCGCTTCAGTTATAAAGTGGATCCTCGACGGCAGCACCATGTGACTCTGAGGCGTTGCTATTTGTGGAGATGGATGCTCTTAAAACCAACACGTGGACACAATATGCTTTTTACTGAAGTGCAGCTGCGTGCTCTTAATGCATCTTATCCAACCTGCTTTCATAGGTGGATTATCCACATATAGTACTATACTGTAATCTGGACGTAATCCAGGTATAATCTGGATGACATGTGACATACTGTTGTTCCCTTTTTTTTTACTAAACGAGCTGCAGGAAATGTGCACCCAGGTCACGTTGTTCCGAAACAGCCTCTGCAATCTGTCTTATGAAAAGAGCAATTCTGTATCGTGCTGCCATCGTCCTCGTGTGCTTCTGAGATAAAGAAGAGCGGGTTGAGTTAATGCCACAGTGGACAAAGGTCAAAGACACTGGATTGAAAATAAAAGTACAGATGTGTTTCTAGTCAACCCAGTCTCACGCCATTTCTTCCCAACAAGATTTCCCACTTTTTTTCGTGTCAAACAGAACGATTTTAAAAGCAATGTATTTCTATTGGTAGTATGTTTCGTGCCTGCAACACGTCTTTCTGTCCGGGTCTTGGAAGACCAGAAGCTGTGTGGTTCATAAAAACATGTTCTTACTCAATATCTTACCCTAAGCCTAACCCTATCCCTTTATTTTAAATTGTATAATGTCTGAGTTTGTGCCGTCAGTGAGGAAAAGAAATGTCTCAGAGCCTCAGAATACTGACATCTGGATTTTATGTCATCTTTTTTCCTTCTAATGTGTTATTATTTGGTGCAGGCACGAAACATACTACCAATAGAAATACATTGCTTCTAAAATCGTTCTGTGTCAGAATACTGAAATCTGTATTTTTTTAAATGTCTTTTTCCTTCTAATTTGTTATTATTTACATTGCTTTTAAAATCGTGTAGTGTAGTGTAAAAAAAAAAAAACTGTAAAAAAAAAACGGCATAATTATTATTTTATATAATAAGTAATTTATTTCATTTCATTTCAAACCTTTATTTAACCAGGTGTATCCCATTGAGATCATTGCTCTCTTTTTCAAGGGAGACCTGCTCAAGTAGGTTCCACATGAAACATTAAACAACAGAACAACAGAAAGGACATCACCAGCTTCATTACAGGGATTACAATTTACAATAACTCTCCACATGAACAGGTACCAACAGCTTCCCACTGAGTAGCATCCAACCGAGCTTTCAAAACATTTACAACAGAAAAACAGAAACAGATATCTCCTTGATTGAGAACAAAGAATATGGATAATATTCAACAAATAAATGCTATGTTATTGTGTAACTTCATAAAATCCCATGAAAAGACATCCCGATACACCGTCCTGTCGCCTGTCGTCCTAATCCGACGTGGAAACCTTTCAGTAGCATAGGCTGAAACTACAGGGAACAGCTGTGATAGAAAATTACTGAGTGTTTCCTAATACAAAACATAGCTGTATTTTCCCCTGCAGTCTGTCAAACACCAGTCTATTTGAGTATATCTGCTGGAGGGAGTTATTTTAACATATCCAGCTGAAAAAGTGCTTAAATCTGCACTTACAACTGCATTATTATGAGAATGTATTGTCAGTTTGAGAATAATGCCAGTGGACACGATGTTCCCTGTGATGGATTATCTCTCTGAGAGAAGCTCCTCTGCAGGGCTGTTTTACAGAAAGAGTGGTGGCCATGTCGTGTTTTACAAAGAACTTCTATTTGCAAATTGCAGATATAGAGTATGTGAGGCCCAAGTACAGAGAAGTGAGGAATAAGTCCTAAAACCCTGTCATGACTCAGCATTTTTCCACTTCCTGTTCCCTTATCTGGAAGTCAAGGTTTTTCTGAATGAGAAATTTATTCTACGTCATCAAATACATCAGTAAATACCCCACTGGTGAATTTAAAAACAGAGGTTGATAACATGTGTCTGAATGAGACGACTAAACGTCATCACGCCCAACATTAGCCACCTTTAGCTTAGCGGTGGTGACGTGAAGTCATGTGACCGTGCTGTAGTTCCTTTATAGCCCAACATTAGCCACCTTTAGCTTAGCAGTGGTGACGTGAAGTCATGTGACCGTGCTGTAGTTCCTTTATAGCCCAACATTAGCCACCTTTAGCTTAGCGGTGGTGACGTGAAGTCATGTGACCGTGCTGTAGTTCCTTTAGCCCAACATTAGCCACCTTTAGCTTAGCGGTGGTGACGTGAAGTCATGTGACCGTGCTGTAGTTCCTTTAGACCCAACATTAGCCTCCTTTAGCTTAGCGGTGGTGACGTGAAGTCATGTGACCATGCTGTGTGCTTAGTACCAGGTTGTTATCAAACCAGCAATGGGTCTTGCTCGTTCTTTCGCTTCCCGTCTGATGAAAGGACCAGGAGTGGCTTGATCAAGTTAGCTACCTAGCTAGTAGCTAGCACGTTAGTTAGCATTACAGCCTTGTCATTTGTATTAGCCTTAACATGAAGTAACATTAAGTAACCCAAAATGTTAAACAGTAAGAGTAGTAGTCATATTTCGTGAACCCTTTGAAGAGTACTGTCACCGGTGTGATCATTCTATAATACACCATTTAAGCCCGGGGGAGAAATGCTAACGCTAATGCTAGCGATCTTCTCTACTTCATGCTATCTGCACAAATGGTTGACATTAAACATTAAAACGACCAGGCAGTTCAGAGAGAATCAAAGGAAGGCAGGCAGGCAGCTTTGCATGACTTTCTTCAGGACGTGTTTCATTGTGGTGATAGTGAGGGTAGTCAATCGTTTTGTTGACAAGACAGTAGTGACGGCCATCTTGGTGACGTGTGTTGTTGACCAGAGATGTAGTTCATTGAGCGTTTCACACAAACAAATGTGTACTTCACAGTTTTACCACACAGTTTATTTTTTTGACTTGCAAAATTATCTTTTAAATTGACAAACATCATTTGTGTAATTCGTGGCACAATTCAAACGGGATCGAAAGATAATCTTTCTCTCTCCATTGACTTCAATACATAATTTTTCCGAAATAAGGTCCCATGGAGGTCCACCGGAAGGGGAGGGACTTCGCCACTCTATAGCCCAACATTAGCCTCCTTTAGCTTAGCGGTGGTGACGTGAAGTCATGTGACCGTGCTGTAGTTCCTTTATAGCCCAACATTAGCCACCTTTAGCTTAGCGGTGGTGACGTGAAGTCATGTGACCGTGCTGTAGTTCCTTTATAGCCCAACATTAGCCACCTTTAGCTTAGCGGTGGTGACGTGAAGTCATGTGACCGTGCTGTAGTTCCTTTATAGCCCAACATTAGCCACCTTTAGCTTAGCAGTGGTGACGTGAAGTCATATGACCGTGCTGTAGTTCCTTTATAGCCCAACATTAGCCACCTTTAGCTTAGCGGTGGTGACGTGAAGTCATGTGACCGTGCTGTAGTTCCTTTACAGCCCAACATTAGCCACCTTTAGCTTAGCGGTGGTGACGTGAAGTCATATGACGTGCTGTAGTTCCTTTATAGCCCAACATTAGCCACCTTTAGCTTAGCGGTGGTGACGTGAAGTCATGTGACCGTGCTGTAGTTCCTTTATAGCCCAACATTAGCCACCTTTAGCTTAGCGGTGGTGACGTGAAGTCATGTGACCGTGCTGTAGTTCCTTTATAGCCCAACATTAGCCACCTTTAGCTTAGCGGTGGTGACGTGAAGTCATGTGACCGTGCTGTAGTTCCTTTATAGCCCAACATTAGCCACCTTTAGCTTAGCGGTGGTGACGTGAAGTCATGTGACCGTGCTGTAGTTCCTTTATAGCCCAACATTAGCCGCCTTTAGCTTAGCGGTGGTGACGTGAAGTCATGTGACCGTGCTGTAGTTCCTTTATAGCCCAACATTAGCCTCCTTTAGCTTAGCGGTGGTGACGTGAAGTCATGTGACCGTGCTGTAGTTCCTTTATAGCCCAACATTAGCCTCCTTTAGCTTAGCGGTGGTGACGTGAAGTCATGTGACCGTGCTGTAGTTCCTTTATAGCCCAACATTAGCCACCTTTAGCTTAGCGGTGGTGACGTGAAGTCATGTGACCGTGCTGTAGTTCCTTTATGAAACTCCAAAAAGCTTCATAGGGCTGTTAGGTTTAGCTTTTTGTTTCCTGTAATTGCATTTATGCTAAAAGTGGTGTTGATATGTGCAGATTATCCAGCAGATCAAAATGTGTAGGTATCATAAACATTTGTTTGCCACAAATCTGTAAATAATAAGAAAAATACAGAAAAACACAATTTTTAAACTTCATAAAGGCGGAATCTGCCACAAACCACCTCACTCACATCAACAGCAACAACAACATGTTCTCTGTGGTCTGTTGAGCAGAGAGTGAAGCTCGATGTGGGGAGATCTGCTCTTCCTCCTCCTCTTCCTCCCTCCTCTTCATCCTGCTCTCGCTCCTGTAAATGGACACATAATGGACATTACTTCCATCAGGCCGTCCTCACTTTGCTAATGCACCCACTTCCTGTCTGATGATGGACTGATGCAAAGAGGAGTGAAACCCTAACCCAGAGTGAAGAGCAGAACATCAGAAGGAGGGGAGGAGGATGTGTGTGTGTGTGTGTGTGTGTGTGTGTGTGTGTGTGTGGTGTGTGTGTGTGGTGTGTGTGTGTGTGTGTGTGTGTGGTTGAAAAGAGGGAAGAAGAAGTAGAGAAAAGATAAAAAAATAGGCGAGATGATGCAGAAAGAGAGATATATATTCTGCCTGACACTGATGGTTGCACGATAACGAGCAGATTTATGAAGTGTGTGTGTGTGTGTGTGTGTGTGTGTGTGTGTGTGTGTGTGTGTGTGTGTCAACTCCCTAGATGAAACATACTGTATTTTGGTACACACACACACAACCTCTTTATCTGCTGATTGCATCAGTCTGAGAGCTGTCGTAATTGCTGCACACACACACACACACACACACACACACACACACACACACACACACACACACACACACACACACACACACACACACACTCAGGGAGAGAGGTGGAGCATCAGTCAGGGTTTTCTATCTCAGCTCTTAATCAGCAGCCGGTTAGATTTCCAGATAAAGGTGTAAAACACAGAAGACGTGCAGCTGAAGGAAGACGTCAGCAGCTCAAATTCTGCAGTGAAACGTCCGTTAACACGTGTGGGTGTGTGGTGGTGGTGTGTTGTGTGTTGTGTGTTGTGTGTTAGATAAGCCCGATCGGGATGGGGGGAGATAACCTAAATGGAACCAATTGAGTGTATGTTGCAGAAATCTCGATGCATTAAACTGAAATATGACCAGATTCTAAATCTTGATTATTGTGAAATTGTTGGATGAGTCTGATGTTCACTCCCACAATTAGCCACATGTTGACATAGGGGCGTTTTATAACCTATAATTAGTTACTCTGGTCTCAATTAGTGTGTGTGGGGGGGGGGGGGGGGGTTAGGAAGTTAGTCCTAAAGAGGTCTACAGACATAATGTTAAAAATGAAGTTAGTTTCACATCAAATTAAAAGATGTCCTTCAAGATCTTGTCAACAGTCTTTGTCCACATCGTTCTCCACAGATATAAGTCAAAGTTGTTCTTTTTATAACCTTTTGTGTATAGTATCTGTAGCACTGGACATCTTTTATACATCCAGCCATGATGGAAACCTTGAATAGAGATGTAACTTGACGTGACAAAATAAATGTTTTATTAAAGGTCCCATGTCACGGCCATTTCTCTGATCATATTCCATTGTTGAGGTCTACTAGAATAGATTTATAATGTGCAATGTTCCAAACTCACATTGGTTTCTCATACAGCATCTCTGTATAGTCTGTGTATTCACTCTCTGTCCTACACGGCTTGTTGGAGCTCCTGCCCCCCCTCCCTATGAGCCCAGTGGCGGGTTGGCAGTTTGTGTGTGTGCTCACACACCGACTCACAGCCTCGCCGCGTCCCGCCGTCTCAGGGAGGAGAAATCAGTGGAGCTGCAGTGAGAAAAGATTGTGTGTGAGGAAGTCCACGATTGGTCAATTTGGACCAATCCGTGGACTTAACCTAACGGCTCCGCAGACTTAACGTAACGGCTTCCACGGATTGGTCCATTTTGACCAATGGGTCCATTTGGGTCGTCGTTACGTCACTTAGTACCAGGAAGAAAAAGAGAAATGTCCAACGAGGCGTTCTGGGGCAGCAGAGACAGGTCTTCTCTGTGTTAGAGTTTTACTCTCTACAGGGTGTACTCTGAGGGTTTGGGACTCTGCAGACCGGTCACATGCAGAAGTAGTTTTCCTTTGATGTGAAATTGACGAGATAGGGAAAGAGAAGGAGAAGGAGGAGAAGGAGGAGGAGGAGGAGGAGGAGGAGGAGGAGGAGGAGGAGGAGGAGGAGGAGGAGGAGAGGAGAGGAGGTTCTCAGTGAAGCGCATCACCTCCATCTGTTTCTTCATGCTCTCCCACACAGGGATGGGAGGGTTACTTTAACAAATATTATCCGTTACAGTAACTAGTAACATGTCAAGAGATGTAACCTAATCTGAGAATATAACAGGACTGTCACCTGATGACTGTCCGTTTCCCTTTTACCTCAATATCAAATGCAATGCAAATAAAAACAAGAATAACAATAAGATGTTTTTTACGAATGTAGTGTATTATGTAAGACGTGTCATCCTAAATTAAGGCAAGGTCTACAGAAAACTATAGTTTACAAATGCTGTTTAAGCTTAACACATTTATCAAAAGCATAGAGTGTATTTGTGTACATCTGGTGTCCACCTCCTACATTACAAAACTAAAGATATACAAAACAGGAGGAAAGAAGCCAACATATAAACCATAAAGAAAATTCATTCAGTACCTGTTATATCCATCTTTAATTCAAAATGTATTGTAACCTGTAACCCTGCTAGTATTCCCCATTTTTAAAGTATGTAAGAGTAATCTGATTACATCCGCTTTAATGTAATTGTAAGTGAATACCTTTGTCCTGTGTCCTTATTACGTAATCTCATTACATATTATCCATTACTTCTCAAGCCTGGCCTCTCCCTCCTCCTCTGGGAACACACACACACACACACACACACACACACACACACACACACACACACACACACACACACACACACACACACACACACACACACACACACACACACACACACACACACACACACACACACACACACACACACACACACACACACACCACACACTCATCCATATTAATGAAGCCCACTGCTGTTAACTTAACTATAAGACGAATAAATGATCAGAAATTAAATATATATGAATTGAATTTGGTTCCTTGATGGGTTCCAGATGTTTTCTTGAAAAAGCACCTCCTTGTTTAGAGGAGGTGCTATGGGCCAAAGGGTCAGTGCGTTCTAGGTCTCCTTGAGGAAACACCAAGTGGTCATTAGGGAAGTTTTGGAGTTAGTAAGGAAGTCCAAATGTCACCTAGGACGTTTCAGGCTCAATAAGTGTTCATTGTGGTGAGATGGTTTGCATGAGGTGGAGTCCTTGATGGGTTACCAGATGTCTTGAGGCCCTAAGGGTCAGCGCTACAGTAGTTTAAGAAGTAGGGTTCTGCTTAAGAGTATTAGGTATGTTCTAGGTTTCTTTTAGGAACACCAAGTGGTCCTTAGGGAGGTTTTTGGAGTCCGTTAGGAAGTCCAAATGTCACGGGGAGGTTTCAGGTTCACTAAGAGGTCATTGTGGTTAGATGGTTTGACAATTAGTGGTTACTAAGGTAGAGTCCTTGATGGGGGCCAGATGTTTTCTCTCGTTTAGGAGAGGTCTTATGGGCCGAAGGGTCAGTGCTACTTTAAGAAGTACAGTTCTATTTTTCTAGGTTTCTTACGGTACACCAAGAGGTCATTAGGGAGGTTTTGGAGATATTCAGGAAGTCCAAGTGTCAGTAAGGAGGTTTCCGGTTCTATAGGAGGTCATAGTGGTGAGAATGTGTGAGATGTAGTGGTGATGAGTACCAGGGTTGAGCAGGATATAGGACTCACTAAGGATAGGATTTAGGACGTTTCATGAAGCCGTTTGTCTTGAGTATTTTCTGGGTTTTTCAGAATAGTTCAGAGGAATCATCAAGTCTTCTGAGAGTTGTTAAGGATATTCATGTTAACACTAGAACCGCCAGAGATTTGTATACCTAAAACCGCCACCTGGGTCAAATTGACCCGCTATTAGAATGCATGATTTTCAAGGTAAAATGTTATTTTATTGAACAGTGAGTTTTGATCGCACAGGGATGAAACGTATACCAATATAATCTGTGGACTCTCAGGGCTCGACATTATAAATGGCCCGCTGGCCGGAAGCATTATTTAGACACCGCGGCCAGCATAAGTACTTTCAACTCGCCCCACAGCTGTTTGCTGCGGAGCGCAGCGCGAGCAGTCTCCCGTGAGCGGGAGCACACTCCTTCACTACAGACTGTCTCTATCTCTTCTCTCTCTATCTATAACTATCTATCAATATATCTATTCATCTATCTCTCTCTCTCTCAATCTATCTCTCAATCTATAAGGAGGAACCGCAGTAGACAAAGGCGTTGCTATAGCAACACGTCAGTTTATATGAAAAGGGGTGGGGTCAATATGACCGCTTGGCGGAAATAGGTATAAATGGCAATTTTTTGGGTGATTTCTTCAATCTGACTTCATATTGACAATTTTTAACAACAGAGGGTGGTACATAACGCACTTTCAGGAAAAGTCACGGACTGGGAGACTTTAATATTTTATTGAAAAAAAGTTACATCAAATATAAAACAGCTCGGGGTCAAATTGACCCGTTGGCGGTTCTAGTGTTAAGAGAAAGTTCCATCGGTTTTTTACGAAGGTATCCTTGAAAAGGTATCTGTTTTGTGAGGGTCACATGAGTCATTTAGAGATTTCCTAAGTCACTGAAGAGGACTTGGTGATCATTGAATAGGTTAGTCAATGAGGTGCTTCTACGCCTTTACATCCAGCCACAAATAGTCAATGAATAGTAGGATCTTCTAGTCTACCAACCACTTCAAGCTCTTTTTCACAAATGCCAACACTCAACTATTCACACACCCATTCTTAAACTGAGCAAGTAGGTTAGGTTTAGTCTGTGACTCAAGGACCCTCAGTTTGAACCAGATCGCAAACTATTACCACCATTATTGAGCCGTGTTCCGTATACAAAGAGTCCTTCAGATGTGTTAGGATTCCTTCAGGTGGCCACAGCAAGTTCCTGAAGGGTTACAAAGAGTATTTCAGAGATTCTTTGAGGAGGTTCATGGTTCCCGGTGCCACAAAAAAAGTTCCTGAAGGGTAGTTAATTGGATGATTCAGGGATAAGTTCAAAGGTCCTATGTGACAAGACCTACGCTTGTTTACAGTATCTACGTATAATGTGCAACAGGCCGTCATTCCTGTTTAGTCTACTGCTTACTCTGCAAAACCCTTATTAACTGATACACACACACACACACACACACACACACACACACACACACACACACAACACACACACACACACACACACACACACACACAAATATCCATATTAATGAACCCCTGACCCCACTGCTGTTAACTTAACTATAAGACGAATAAATGATCAGAAATTAAACGTCTAGCTCCCAATATATGAATTGAATTTGGTTCCTTGATGGGTTCCAGATGTTTTCTTGAAAAAAGCACCTCCCTGTTTAGAGGAGGTCCGATGGGCCAAAGGGTCAGTGTGTTCTAGGTCTCCTTGAGGAACACCAAGTGGTCATTAGGGAAGTTTTTGGAGTTAGTAAGGAAGTCCAAATGTCACCTAGGACGTTTCAGGCTCAATAAGTGTTCATTGTGGTGAGATGGTTTGCATGAGGTGGAGTCCTTGATGGGTTACCAGATGTCTTGAGGCCCTAAGGGTCAGCGCTACAGTAGTTTAAGAAGTAGGGTTCTGCTAAGATGTATTAGGTATGTTCTAGGTTTCTTTAGGAACACCAAGTGGTCCTTAGGGAGGTTTTGGAGTCCGTTAGGAAGTCCAAATGTCACGGGGAGGTTTCAGGTTCACTAAGAGGTCATTGTGGTTAGATGGTTTGACAATTAGTGGTTACTAAGGTAGAGTCCTTGATGGGGGCCAGATGTTTCTCTCGTTTAGGAGAGGTCTTATGGGCCGAAGGGTCAGTGCTACTTAAGAAGTACAGTTCTATTTTCTAGGTTCTTTACGGTACACCAAGAGGTCATTAGGGAGGTTTTGGAGATATTCAGGAAGTCCAAGTGTCAGTAAGGAGGTTTCCGGTTCTATAGGAGGTCATAGTGGTGAGAATGTGTGAGATGTAGTGGTGATGAGCTACCAGGGTTGAGCAGGATATGGACTCACTAAGGATAGGATTTAGGACGTTTCATGAAGCCGTTTGTTCTTGAGTATTTTCTGGGTTTTCAGAATAGTTCAGAGGATCATCAAGTCTTCTGAGAGTTGTTAAGGATATTCATGTTTAACACTAGAAACCGCCAGAGATTTGTTATACCTAAAACCGCCACCTGGGTCAAATTGACCCGCTATTAGAATGCATTGATTTTCAAGGTAAAATGTTATTTTATTGAACAGTGAGTTTTGATCGCACAGGGATGAAACGTATACCAATATAATCTGGGACTCTCAGGGCTCGACATTATAAATGGCCCGCTGGCCGGAAGCATTATTTAGACACCGCGGCCAGCATAACGTACTTTCAACTCGCCCCACAGCTGTTTGCTGCGGAGCGCAGCGCGAGCAGTCTCCCGTACACCACTTCATGCTGAGGAAAGGGGTTCAGTGTTCAAAGCCTTTCTGGTCTGAACAACACACACACAACACACACACCACACACACACACACACACACACCACACACACACACACACACACACACAACACCACACACACACACACAACACACACACACTCAGCGTACATAATGATGTAAGCAGCGGTTCATAGTTTTGGAAGTGGGACACTCGCTGAGAGATGGTCTTACGAAACCACAGTCCTGAGGACGTGTGTGTTGATGTGTGTCGTTTCTTCAGTGTGTATGTGTGTGTTGATGTGTGTCGTTTCTTCAGTGTGTATGTGTGTGTTCGTAGCTTCTTAAGTGTGTGTGCTTGTTTGTGAGTGTGTGTATCTGCTCCTCATTAGCCAGTAGATAAAAGGAGTGTGTGCAGCGATAGAAGAGGTGATTCCTCCCTGTGGAACTGTACCTCCCTCTCTGTTTCTATTTGTATCGCTGATTGTGTGGTGTGTGTGTGTGTGTGTGTGTGTGTGTGTGTGTGTGTGTGTGGTGTGGTGTGTGTGTGGTGTGTGTGTGTGTGATGTCAAGAAGCTTTATAGAAACAGGCGGCGTTCTTTGGATGCCCTCTCTCCTCCCCAGAGAGAGAGAGAGAGGGAGGTGGATTTATTTCTCCAGGTCTGTTGTTTATTTGAGCTTATCTGCGGTGGCCGCTGTACACTACAGAAGGAAGTGTGTGTTTTCTGTGCGCATGAGTGTGTTTAATGTGTGTGTGTGTGTGTGTTTGGCAGTGGCTGTAAATCCGAGCTCGGCCAGCATGCGACTGATGTACAACAGCGAGGATGCTGAAAGCCGCAGCACACACACTGTGGTTTGTCCATGATTGGATTATTTTGGTGGTGTTCAAGTGAGATATAGATAGTTCTGTGTGTGTGTGTGGTGTGTGTGGTGTGTGTGTGTGTGTGGTGTGTGTGTGTGTGTGTGTGTGTGTGTGTGTGTGTGTGTGCACATACTTTGTAAACTGAGCCAGTCGTTTTTGGTCAAACTAAGTTCCTTGAGGAGGTTCCAGGGGTCATTGGGTTCTTTTAAAGGTTCTCGTTGTGAGAAAAGACCTCATGTTATACTCGTGGTTGGGAGTGTTTCAGACTGGGTGTAGTTCAAGGGTAATAACATTTCAAGCACGCACATGAAAGTCCTTTAAGGAATACTTTATCCCCTGAAGGAGCTTTTGTTCATCAGAACTACTCAACAAGAAGTACCTTGAATTCGTAGAGTAAGCTTTGTTGTTCTTCATTGCTCAAGGTGAACAAGGAATCCAAAATCAGAGATTCATTTTGGTAAGTCGGGGGGGGGGCAACAACTAGTGCAGTATTATCCAGATCCCTCTAATCAAGTCTTATGTTTACTACTCACAAATGCCTCTAATGGCACATTTCCACTACACGGTTGGCCTCGGCCACGCTCGGTCGGCTCGGTACGGCTCGGTACGGCTTGGCCTTAACAGGGCCGACTCACTTCATGCTGCGCTTCCATTACAGTTTAGGAACTGGGGTAGTAACTAGTAACGCAGTGTAGGCGGAGCCGTGACGTCATCTTCAATGAGAACCCAGAAACACAACACAGCCGTTAGCTGTTAGCACTCAGAGCTCACAGCTCCTCATATCTGTTCAGAAACTAGACAGAAGTGAAACAAGTACAAACCACAGACTGCCTGTGTCATGGAGAATACAGTCGCTGCTTTATTTATGTCTGTATAGGCCGTTGTTGTGAGTGTGGACGGTCGGAGTATATACTGCGTTAGCTTAGCCAATCTCCATTTAGAAAACACGCATTTTAAAAGGTGTTTCTCCTGCCGTCTGTCTGCAGACTTGTCAAAGCATTAATTCATGGTTTTTACTAACCGGTATCAGTATGTTGTACTTCATCATTTAGAAACGTGTATTACAATTAAATCACGGTCAAATATGTCCATCTTGTTGTAGTTGTAGCCCCTTGTCAGCGATTCTCTCTAGTTTAGCATACTCAGCCCGACTCAGCCCTGTTTGTGGCCCCGATAGAACCACAATTTTCTCGGGCCAGAAAAGAGGTGAAAAAGTGGCCCCGGGCCGGAACTAGGCCAAGTGGAAGCGCAACCAAAAACGGGCCCGGCACGACACGGCACGCTTTAAAGCGAGCTCCGCGCTGTAGTGGAACTGCGCCATTAGACACCTGTATTTCCCTACGGGGATCAATACAGATGTATCTTATCTATCTACGCTAAAAACCTCACTGTTTCAAACACTGCGTAAATAGTCTTTCTCTACGTGGTCTATTGGGAACTACAACTTGAAGGCTAATAAGGATTTGGGAGGGAGGGTCTTTGGGAGTGTTCCAGATTAGGACTAGGTCCTGTTATGAAGGTTTAGGGTTCGCTGAAGAGATGTTCCTTGCTCTTAACATTTCAAAGTTCATTTCAGGAAGTTCTTTAAGACATGTTACCACAAAAGGATCGCATATCAATGACCCACCCTGTATACTTGAAATGGTGAAGTACGCTTTGTTCTTCTGTCATTCCTCCAAGGCTGATAGAGACTCCAAACCCAGAGATGAATGGGGTCCGCGTATCGCAGCAGAACGACCGTGGTCTCTCACACATCTCATGCGCTATAATCCAACTCTCACTTATCAAGTGTTTTGCTTACTACTTCTACTATTTCAAACACTGCATAAATACACTCACACTCACAGACGTGCTACTTTTCCCTGCGAGTGCTGATTTTGCAGAAGTGCATCGATGAGGTTTCAGAGGTTGCGAAAAAAGGTCTTCTGGGGTGATATTGAAAATTACAGGGGTTGCTTTAGTCTCCTTTTAAAGACATTGCAAATGTTTTTCAGAATGAATTAGTGCTTCTTTAGAAAGTTCTGGATGCCATTTAACATAAGTCAGGTCACTCTAATGGTTTCAAGGGTCAGTGCAGACGCTTGAGGGGACGTTAAGGTGTACAAAAGGTCACTTAGAGGTTTCTTAAGTCACCACTGACAAAAGGTATTTTCAGGTGGTAATTACGATTCCTAAGCAATGTTCAAAGCGGCAATTACTGTGGTTGTTATTTGCACAGTCAAGTCATTGTTATTCAATTTCCTCTACTGTCTGTCTTTATTTACCTTCCGGAAGATTCACTTCAGCTCGAGTTCATCAGAGGTTTCTTAGGGTCACCAACGACAACAAAAGGTATTTTCAGGAGGTACTTACGATTTCCAAGCAAGGTTCAAAGCGGCAATTATTGTGTTTGTTATTTCATGCACAGTCAGGCCATTGTTCTGTCCATTATCTTTCTATATTTACCTCCCAGAAGGCTTACATTAACTTGAGTTTGTCACAGGAACATTCATAGTATCTTAAAAGCACCATTAATGACCATTTTGCTTATAAAATAAGATTGATCTTCCACGATGTCTGTGAGTGAGATTTAGCTCTTCCTCTCAGGTTCAGACATCCCTCTCTTTGAGCAACATTATAACTCTGTCCTTATCTCCTTCAGATAACATTGAATACTGAGCCTTGAATGAATAATAGGCTTCTGTCTTCTGAAGGTGAACTGCTCCCATTTTCCTCAATTGTCTGTGCAGTTATTGGTTTATCTGCTGACATGAAACCTTTAACAAATAGTAGCTTTAGAAACCACGTGTCCGACTCCAGTCATGAATATTCAGCGCGGTGAGTTGCTCTTCAGAGGTTGAGTTTCCTGGCTCTTAAACTACAGCTTGAATAAACTGTCAAACTGTCCTTTCTGTCAACCCAAGTTTTCTTTATTGGCATGAAATATAAAAGCTCTTGAAATATGAAAGCCCTTCCTGCAGAGTTAAAAAAACACCACAAAAAGTCTAAGGCGCCGTTTACACGAGGAGAAAACGGCTTGTATCTGCATAGTTTCGCGTGCGTATAGCCCTATTATTTAGACGAGGCCGATAGAAACTGACCACACAAACGATAACGGGTCCCAAGGTGGATAGATTTGCAAACGAAACGCTCTGGGGGTCAACCGAGTCCGTTTAATCGCCTCTATACGAATATTGCCTGGAAAAATAGGATAGCCCCGCCTCTCCTGCTCACTGCTGTAGCAACTATCAAAAATAGCTGTGTTAATTAAACGCACAAGGGGTTCTTGAATGAAATAATATTATAAAAGGCAAACCAGAATTGTTAACGCCCAATATACTCCTTAAACAAAATAAACAGAGTCAGATTTCATGCATTGATCCATTATATTGACAAAGGTGCATCTCACCCGGTGTTTGTAGAGAATATCTCTCTTTCTGAGCCGTCCTCTCGATGCAATATCCACAGAGACGTGCTTCTTGGTTTCTTTCAGTTAACTTCCCCGTGCATTTATCCATATGCTGAGGAAATGACTATATCCCGCTGAATACCAGCAATCGCCACACACACTGACTTCCTCCTGTCAGTAGCTACTGCTAGTGCTACTGCTACTGACCATGCTACAGATATTAGTGCAAAAATATACAGCTCCTCTACCACAACCATCAGCAACAACAGATTCGGTTTCTTTCAGTTTCAGTTTCAGTTTCGGGGCTTAAACAGAAGGGTAGCCATGGCAACATTGCTGCGGGGCTGCTCCAGGCTGCACTTCTTCGGGCTTTTGGTGTATATTGGCGGAAGTTACAGCGCCACTTACAGTCCAGCATATGTACTACAGAGTTTCCAGCGGCCTCGTTTGAACAGACACGTTAAATGAAAACTAATGCATGTGAAGGAAGACTTTTTTGAATAGAAAAATACTGGCATAAACGCAAACGGCCTCGTGTGAGCGGGGGCTAAGCCAGCCATGGTGAGAGTCTGATCTATGATGAAAGCCTTTCTAACTAATAGCTTTACAGGACTTGATTTAGTGTCGGGGGTTAGGGCAGAAGGAGGAGTACGAGTTGGGATCATTTGGTTTTCGTTACCAAATACAACCAAGTCTTGCTTACAAATCTACAGTCGGTGTTACATCATTGGAAAACAATAAAAGCTTGTAAATATTGTGAGAGCTCGAGCTGGAGGAGTTGAATGTGAACATAATCTCGAGCATGTTCACCTTACCCGATGTAATACTACCCAACAAACCTAATCATAGTCCCTGGGTGTTTTCTCATGTCGAGGAAGGATGCTCCAGAGCCACTATTTCAAGGATGCTACGTCATCGAGACCCGCTGAAGGACTGTTCCAATGTCCAGCATACTTGGAATCTACCGAGGCCGGCGTACTTCGTAGCGAGACATTTCGAGGCTGCACATGTGTAGACTCCGCGGTCTTAAAATCCCCACAATGCTTTGCAAACGGACCAATTTCCAAATCTTTGGCGGAAATCGCGCTCCATTTAAGGCGGAGCCTAGCATATGACGCACACCTGTTAGCCTGTTAGCCTGTTAGCCTGCACACCTGTTAGCCTGTTAGCCTGTTAGCCTGTTCCACCATTCTTCGTTTTCCCAGGCTAGGAAGGATTCTTGCCTCGCTTCAGAAGCAAGTGACTCGGAGGTACATGTGCTACCAAGCAAGCGTCCTCGACATTGAGAAAACACCCCCAGTGTACTTGATATCCATTAATACCAATAAAGAGGCCCTATTCTGCTTTTTGGGGGTTTCTCTTTCCTGTAGTGTGGTCTATAGTTTCTGTTTTTGTGCAAGTCAATGGTCTGCAAAGGCTAAAATCCTAAAGTTCCCTCCATAGGGAGTTTCTCTCCCACACACCTCCCTCCATTGGACTCCTTTGTTTACTTCCAGAACATAGTGACATCACTTTGGAACACCCGCGTTTCTATTGGCTAGCGCTTCAACACAATATAGGGCATCGAGGACCTTGTTGAACATTAAAGCATGTAAACATGTCACAAGCTGAATGTGAGCACAATAAGTCCTTTGTAACAGTCTGTCCACTGGAGAGAATCTTGAATCTAATGTATAACGGTGAGGATCATCTCAGAGCAAAGTCAAGGTTGTTTCATTCCTCTCTAAGAAAGAAAAAGAGTTTCTCCTTCCAGCTAAAAGCGGCTCGCCTAAATCCGCCTCCCGCCAGGCCTGGCTCGTTAGCTGCCACCGTTAGCGTCACAGCTACCGTTAGTGTATCATCTACCGTTAGCGTAGCAGCTGTTCCCGGTGGCCATGTCTCCAGCTTCTATCTATCCAACACCATATAAGGGCATCTAAGAGCTTTTTGAACATTAAAGCATTTAAAGATGTCACAATAGAGACACTAAAAACACATATGAACCTGGATATGAGCACACTATGTCCTCGGTATCAGTATTTCCACTGGATAGCATTGTTTGAAGTGTATTTAAATGTTTGCTTTGTGGGCACTTACATCGTTTTGTATAAAGGTAGGATTATCTCAGAGCAAAGTGAAGGTTATTTATGAAGAAAAAAGAGTTTCTCCTTCGAGCTAAAAGCGGCTCGCCTAAATCCGCCTCCCGCCAGCTGGCTCCGTTAGCCGCCACCGTTAGCGTCACAGCTATCGTTAGCGTAGCATCTGTTCCCGGTGGCTCTGCCTGCGCTGAGGCGATGTCTCCAGGACAGATGGAGGATCAGCGGGGGGCGAGGGGTTGATGGTGTTCAGGGCCGTGACCCTCGGGAACCGGTCCAATGAGAGCCTGGAAACAGCAGGAGAGTTAGCCACAGGTCTGGTTGCTAGGTTAGTGTTGCATCATGGGAACTAATGAGCAGAGACTGTATGTGTGTATATGTGTGTGTGTGTGTGTTGTGTGTGTGTTGAGGTGATGTCATGGTGTTAATGGGAGAGAGTTTACATCAGGTAAAACACACACAAACACACACACACAACACACACCACACACATATACACACACACACTCCCTGGGTGTCCGTCTTTGTTTTTTGATGTCCTGCTGAGACCCTCAGTGGGGAGGATTACCATGGAAACAGTGAGACGGTTAGGGGCGTATGGGGTTAGTCATCAATGCTAAGATACCTGACACACACACACACACACACACACACACACACACCACACACACACACACACAACAAACACACCACACACACACACACACACACAACCACACACACACAC
The DNA here is from genome assembly GCA_012861695.1 of Trematomus loennbergii. Taxonomy (NCBI): domain Eukaryota; kingdom Metazoa; phylum Chordata; class Actinopteri; order Perciformes; family Nototheniidae; genus Trematomus; species Trematomus loennbergii. The sequence goes on from JAAOOA010000449.1 coordinate 280,745, forward strand.
ACACACACACACACATACACATACACATATACACACACACACACACACACAACACACACACAACACAACACACACACCACATACACACACACACACACACACACACACAACACCACACCACACGGAACACACACACACACACACACACACACACACACACACACACACACACACACACACACCACACACACACACACACACACACACACACACACACACACACACACACACACACACACACACACACACACACACACACACACACACACACACACACACACACACACACTTATTCATGCCGACACAATTTGAAAACTTTCCGCGAGCGCTTTCTAAACAAAAGTTTTTAAAGATTTAAGGAATACAAAAGAAATATCCCGCTGGGTCTAAAAGAAAATCTATGAATAAAACAATTACAGATAAAAAAATAAAATACAGAGACATGTCGAAGAGAAAACAGTTCATGAAACCATTTTTTATTAAATAAGTTTAATAAATAAAGTAAATAAAGATTGTGAAAAAGATTAAAATGGAAGTACTAATAACTAAATGAACATGCAAAAAAGCCCCTGCCAGGATGTTATATGGTTATTATTATTCATGTATAAGTATATTGTTATATATGACATCTGGAACAATATATCATATTTCTAAAGATCATGTTTCAAGCTGTCCATTTGATGCAGTTGATGTCCATTTGATGCAGTTGAGTAATAATAGTAGTGATAATAATAATACTATAATAATAGTAATGCAATATTGTTTTTAAATTAAGCGTGGTAGAACTGGAAATGAGCAGCAAATGAAAATACTTGCACATACAAGTACCTCAATGCAATGTGTAATATAAGTATGTTCCCATGAGGCCTTGAAGACATCCTTCAGAGGCCTTGAAGACAAGAAAAAGCAACTGAGAGATACTAAGAAGCGAGACACGCAGTACACACTTGGTTGAGTTTCTGCAGCCCTAACTGAGAAACACAGCAAAGTAAATGTGCTCCACTGCTGCCTAATTAAACTATTAATACAACTTGTGTGTGGGAGCTAAACTGGGCGCAGACTAATAGCTTAGCGGAGGCTTAAGGTGTGTGCCGGTCACATGCTGCTGCTCCACGTTTCAGCCTCTTGATCGCTTATTAATCCGGCAGATTAATGCTCTCAGTAATTAATGAGCAGCTTAGCGGACCCGCTCTCCTAAAGCGATATTGTTTCTCATTAACGATGAAACCAGCCAACGTAGCCGAGCATTTCCTGACCCGTCGCTCAACAAGCTGCTGATGATGAACGCTGCCCGTCGCTCAGAATTAGCAGCATTAGCGCTAACTGCTGCTGCACATAGACAGGAAGTAGTATTTAATAAAGAGCTTTTTAGAATGGTTTTTATGAGATTGTTGTTAGGGTTATTTATAATGTCGGCAGAAGCGTTGGTACCAGTCACTGCATTATTATTTATTTGTTTAGTTTGTCCATACAAATGTACTTTATTCAAAATACAAATAAACTAAAAGGTTGGTTTTTTTAACACACAAGAAAACATATATAAATAAAGAATACAAATGTAATTAACTAATACAAAATACATCATATAGATATATAATATTAGTACAATTATTTATGTAAACTTAGGAAGTAAACATTTGAAAATTGTACATATAAAAAAATACGTATAAAATGTTCTTGATATACAGAAGATATTGCATTTCTATTCCCTAGAGTTTAAAGTGGACCTATCATGCTATATTATAATAATATAGTGTAGGACCATACCTATATAAGGCATATTTATACTTTTTTTTTTCAAAATACCAAACAGATCATGCATTTTAGCCATGCCTCATTTCGCTCAATTTGACCATTTCTAGCTCTGTTTAGCAAGGGCTGATTCAGTGAGAACAGCACCACCTACAGGCCTGGCATATGTACTACAGCGTCTCCAGCGCTTTGGAACGGCAATGCCGTGGCTGTCTCCTCCTGATTGGTGGAGTTGGCCCAATAGCCGTAGCGCCACCGTCCTGACGTCAGGACAGTGTTCAAATCTGGATCCGTTTTGATCAGATCCGTTGCAGCCCCTTTTTTAGAGATTTGGGTATGGAGGAAAATAGAGAGGGTTGTGTTTTCTGACACTTGGTGAGTTCCCTGGAACACCGGGGACACATATTCATGTAGAAAAGACGTACACAAGTGCATTTTGCAGGATAGGTCCCCTTTAATATAATTTGTTTAATATAAAGTATGGTGTATTCAAACAATCATTGTCAACTCACTCCAGTGTTATGAAGAGGTTAGTAAAAGGCTGCTTTTATGTAATAGGAAAGATGGTTGGATATAAAAAGCTAATTTAACTTGACATTTGCACGAATCAGGAATCCAAATCACCCATTAAAACGGTAGAAAACACGCCTCATCGTGCATTGACTCTTACTTTATTGACTGTTTGCTACACCTGGACCGTAATGATCAAGTTTTAGGTTTCTCCTTGCACTAAAACAGTGTTTATGGATCTAATAGGAGCAGATTCAGACTGACATTATTGGCTTTGTCCTGTTTTCTTTTTCTATAACCAATCCAGCAGCTGCAGCCAGACTTAGATAGCGTTAGCTTTGCCAAAACTCATCCTCAGATATATCTAACGTTAGAGTATCCTGTGTGAAAATAGAAGCATTAAGGCATGACTTTACCCTCCTCTCTGTTGCTTTCCAAGGTGTGCTTTTCTCTCATTGCCATCCAACGCTTTTAGTGGAATGAATAACATTTTATTTTATAATGCTGCACTATACCGGGGCTTACGACCCTACACAACGTCAACAACACTGCTGCTTTATAAAGGATTACCAGCTGACCCTTTACCTTGGACTTCTATAGCCTCAGTCCGTTGGCATTATCTCATGTATGTGTGCAGATTAGGGAACGCCTTTGTTCCTCTGTAAACCAGCAGGCTCCACGGGAACGAAAACGGGTTGTATCCGCATACTTCTCATGCGTATAGCCCTTTAAGCTCCACGACGCCGTAACGGAACGATAGAAACGGACCCTGCAAACGACAACGGGTCCAAAGGTGGATAGATGTGGGAACGGAGCGCTCTGGGGGGTCCAACGGGGCCGTGGGGTCACCTATACGGTCATCCGTTTCTGATAATGACGACTCAATAGCCCCGCCTCCCCCCACCTCTGCTGCTCACCCCCGCGTCAAAGTACACTGCACACTGAATTCAGATTATTGATCTTTCTCTCGATATGGACATAAACGCGAGTGAAGTCTAATCTGACAGGACGGAGACACGCAGCTCCTCCTGCTGTGATGCAGCGGGAGGAAAACACACACTTCAAGTCAGATCATCACCCTTAGCTATTTTAATTACCTCTCAAACTAAACTAGTTATAAATATGTTTATTTTGACTGTCGGGTCACTCATTACTGGATCAGCTGCTGCATGAGACAGACACTGACGCTGTGAGAAGAGAGGACAAAGAGAGGCTCCGTGTATTTTTATTATATATATACATATATCGTCGTTATTCATTTGTTTTAAAGCTCAATAAATAACAAAGAAGACCTTTGACCGGCACTTTGATAATTTTGTCCGGAAGATTTAAACTTTAACACTCGCTGACCGGCGAAAAACTCTGCCCGGTTCCGTCGGCCCCCACCGCGGAGAATACAGAAGTGCAGCCATGACAACCATTCTTCTTCGCTGCTTTTGTGGAGGAAGTTACAGCGCACGTACAGGCTCGGCATATGTACTGCAGCTTTTCCAGCGGTTGGATGTAAACAGAGCCGTCTCGTGTGAGCAGACACTATCCGGTGTATACTGCGTGAGGGCGGAAGCTTTTTGGCGATTGCGTTTGCGTTAATCCCATGCGTTTTGCCGTATGCGTTCCCGTGGGGCCGGGCCTAAATGGAAATGTAATAACCCCCTCGAAGAGTGTTAGCATTAGCTAGCTACTGTTCTCTCAGTTTGCTAGAGCAATTGGTTAGTTTATACTATATATTATGTATTATAGTTTAAACTTTGACGGGGAATCTGACCATTTTAAAGACTAGTTTGTAAAGAGTGGTGAAGTGATGACGTATTTCTGTAGGCTGACCTGGAAGCAGCACGGTCACATGACCAAGGCTAAGCTAAAGACGGCTAATGAATTTAGAAACCGCCTTTTTTAACTTCACCTGTAGGCTAAAATCAAACCTGAAAAAACATTGAGTTCCAGACGAGGGAACAGGAAGTGCTACAATAATGACTCATTCCCGGGTTTGAGGACTCATTCCTGCATCACTCTATTAATGGCACTTATATTTCTGACACTGTGTACATTTATTTTCTTGCTAATTATTGAACGTCCATCTATTTTATTAAAACAGCCCCTCTTTGTCTGTACTGCCAATGCTGCACAACACTTTCCCGTTCTACTTCATCTTTAAAAAAATAAACTATAGGCGCTTTCACACCAAGTACTTTGCCGTACTTAGTTCATGAGAGCTCAGAGCAGATCGCGTTCACACCGGAATAAGTTCCCTGAGGGAAGATTACGCAAATGAAGCCGCTGACGTCACTTCTTCTTCTTCTGCTTTGGGTTTACTGGCAGGCCGCAAACAACTTCACGGCGTATACTGCCACCCGGAGTCCCCGGCCGGAAGTCCCCTAAAGAGATTTAGGAGAGGAAGGAGAGAGGAAGGAGGAAGGAAGGAGGAAGGAGAGAGGAAGGAGAGAGGAAGGAGGAAGGAAGGAGGAAGGAGAGAGGAAGGAGAGAGGAAGGAGGAAGGAAGGAGGAAGGAAGGAAGGAGGAAGGAGGAAGGAAGGAGGAAGGAGAAAGGAAGGAGGAAGGAGAGAGGAAGGAGGAAGGAAGGAGGAAGGAGGAAGGAAGGAGGAAGGAGAGAGGAAGGAGAGAGGAAGGAGAGAGGAAGGAGGAAGGGAGAGGAAGGAGAGAGGAAGGAAGGAAGAAGGAGAGAGGAAGGAGAGAGGAAGGAGAGAGGAAGGAAGGAGGAAGGAGGAAGGAGAGAGGAATGAGAGAGGAAGGAGGAAGGAAGGAAGGAGGAAGGAAGGAGGAAGGAAGGAGGAAGGAAGGAAGGAGAGAGGAAGGAGCTTCTACTGAAGCCTTCAGAGTAAATCGCCAGAACACCCACACCTCCTCATCTCCACCGCTCCCATGTTTTATTTTGTGTTGCCATAAGTTAGTCTCTCTCCGTTTGTGCGCTGGGCTAATGCTAATGCTAATAATGCTAATGCGAGGATAATAAAATGGCGACTTCACAAACCTTTTTGGAGTTTTACGGGGCGTGGTTAGCAATCCACCCAGCCAATCAGAACTGGGAACCTTTTTCTCCCAGGACAGTACCTGCTCTCTAGCAGGGACTGAAAGGAGGTGGAAAGGTTCATGAACTAAGTTCTAGTTCAGGATTTCTTTGGTGTGAACGCACATTTCTGAACTATACTGGGAAAAGTACCCCGGTGTGAAAGTGCCCTATGTGCCTTGTGAGAATGCACAGCCTGGCAGGAACAAAGGTTGCAGGGCTTTATTGTTCCTTCAAAGGAAACTCCTCCAGCAGCAGCCATTACAAATACAAAGGAAGTGCAGAGCAATACATAAACATGTGGAATATATACAATTCAATACCAGCCACACAACAGTGACAAGGAAGGAGACACACACAGACCTGAAGGAAGGAGACAAACACAGACCTGAAGGAAGGAGACAAACACAGACCTGAAGGAAGGAGACAAACACAGACCTGAAGGAAGGAGACAAACACAGACCTGAAGGAAGGAGACAAACACAGACCTGAAGGAAGGAGACAAACACAGACCTGAAGGAAGGAGACAAACACAGACCTGAAGGAAGGAGACAAACACAGACCTGAAGGAAGGAGACAAACACAGACCTGAAGGAAGGAGACAAACACAGAGATATTGACAACTTTTTAGATTCAAAAACTGGAAGATTTTGTTTTTGAGAACTTCCCAAGTCTTTGTCTTGAGGTTTAAAACCCCATTTTGTCCTAAAGTACATTTGCTGCCTGACTTAAAAACACATCCTTCCCACTATAATAATGGAAGAGATGTAGCTATAGCCAATGCTAACACACTGTGAGTTTGTTATAATAACTCTAGATGACTTGTTTGAGGAGGAAAAGTCAACAAAGAGTTCCATGAATATAAACTTTTACATCTTAACATTGAATTTCTTTCCTCAGTCTTTCAAACTAAAACAGCTTTTTTCTCAGGCCAGGTTTTGATTTTTCCGTCTGACTTCAAAACTAATCCATTGCACAAGCAGCTAGCAAGCTAATGCTAATGAATCAGCTGATAAAGTATTTGTTCGATAGTTACTCCCGGAAAGTGCAGTGTTATAAATAAAATGGTTAATCATTCCAATATAAGCCTTGGATGCTTCTGAGAGATACACACATCTTGGAAAGCAACAGAGGAGGGTATAATGTTCACACATTAATGTTGGACAATATTGAGGATGAGGAAGAGTGAAGAGTTTGGCAAACGTAGCGCTCGTTTGGCTGCAGTTGCTGCTGGAGTGTAAACAGATAAAACCAATACTGTCACTTTACGTCTGCCCAATGAACGCCGTCTCAGAGCACAGAGGAGTCCAAGCCTTGACAAAATAGAGTGAAGATGAGCGATGAAGGTAAACCCAGGCGAATAGAGATCAATAACAAACAATGGCCGCCCCCCTGCTCAGTACAGGAAGTAGACAGCGGGACAACGTCTGGAACCCACTTGGCCCCGAGCTTTGCTTTGCAGGATTTAGACCAGATTATAGGGGGGGGTAGGCTTTAGATAAACAAAAACCAATGGCTAATCCATAGTGACCCCCTGCTAATCCACTTATTTGCCAGGTATTAACGTAACGATCCTCCCTAAGTTAATAAGGTTTTCCTCTTGTCATGCCTCCAACACAGCAGGAGGAGGAGGAGGAGGAGGAGGAAGAGGAACCTCCCCTTAAGTCAACATAACAAATGTTTTTCATTTTGGGGTGTAGATACTTAACAAACCCCTTAGTGTCTCAATCGTAACAGCAGAAGGCTTTTTGAAGGGATTTGTAGGACACCCCGAGTTAATAGGAGAACATGTTCACTGACTAAAAGTCACCATGAATCTTCCCCGGTTCATTCCTGACATGAAGACAATTATTGCGTTTTCTGAAAGGGTATGTTTTAATATGCAAATGAGGCTTTTTCATATTTCTAGAACTGAAATCTGAGCACTATATAAAGCCAGGTTGACATTTCTTGTTTAATTTAAAGAGGGGATTTTGGATATCTTTGTGTAGTACTGCATAAATCAGAAAACACTGTGAAGCTTCTGCATGTTTGAATGAATGGTGTGAATGAGAGTGTTAATGGTGCGTAAACAAAGCCCTCTGTGGAAAGCTGCAGAATATAGAGAGGAATGAAACGTTGAGTGTGTGTGCTTCTGCTTAAAATGAGATGTCTGCTCAGTGAGGAGCAGACGCTTCAAAGATATGAATTGGAAAATCCAAATATGTTGCACACACTACATGTGACGAGAGTTAACCTAAACAGGAAAGAGAAAACCCTCAAAAGCATAATAGTGTCTTCAAATAGGTTTTCCTGTTGTCCTGCACATGTTTTTGTAAACACAAGAAATCAGACTTTTATACATTTAAATGAATCCTGCTCACTTTTTTTTTTACTGTCACTGCAGCAGAGGGAATATCCCCTGCATCATTTCTACCAAAATCCCCCAAAAGTTACGAGCGAGACAAAACGAGCGAGACAAAACGAGCGAGACAAAACGAGCGAGACAAAACGAGCGAGGCCGAACTGCAACAGAAAGGAGAAAGGAGAAAGGCTGCAGAACATGAATAACAGTAAAACAGAGGACACTGTGAAACAGGTTGATCTGAGGGGAAAGATCTGGAAGAAAGAAAGAAAGCAGTTTCTATTAGAAAGGGACAAAAACCAGCAGCCGAGAAAATGGGAGGAAACGAGAAATGAAAACACAGAAAAAGATGTGAAATATGTGGAGTGTGAAAAATGATAAATAAAATGTTGGGATGTAAAAGCCAGAGGCGGAAGAAGCACTCTCTAGTACTTGAGTACAAGTAGAAGTACTCTCTGGTACTTGAGTAAAAGTAGAAGTACTCTCTGGTACTTGAGTAAAAGTAGAAGTACTCTCTGGTACTTGAGTAAAAGTAGAAGTACTCTCTGGTACTTGAGTAAAAGTAGAAGTACTCTCTGGTACTTGAGTACAAGTAGAAGTACTCTCTGGTACTTGAGTACAAGTAGAAGTACTCTCTGGTACTTGAGTAAAAGTAGAAGTACTCTCTGGTACTTGAGTAAAAGTAGAAGTACTCTCTGGTACTTGAGTAAAAGTAGAAGTACTCTCTGGTACTTGAGTAAAAGTAGAAGTACTCTCTGGTACTTGAGTAAAAGTAAGTACTCTCTGGTACTTGAGTACAAGTAGAAGTACTCTCTGGTACTTGAGTACAAGTAGAAGTACTCTCTGGTACTTGAGTAAAAGTAGAAGTACTCTCTGGTACTTGAGTAAAAGTAGAAGTACTCTCTGGTACTTGAGTAAAAGTAGAAGTACTCTCTGGTACTTGAGTACAAGTAGAAGTACTCTCTGGTACTTGAGTACAAGTAGAAGTACTCTCTGGTACTTGAGTAAAAGTAGAAGTACTCTCTGGTACTTGAGTAAAAGTAGAAGTACTCTCTGGTACTTGAGTAAAAGTAGAAGTACTCTCTGGTACTTGAGTAAAAGTAGAAGTACTCTCTTGTACTTGAGTAAAAGTAGAAGTACTCTCTTGTACTTGAGGAAAAGTAGAAGTACTCAGGTCTTGTGGTAAAAGTAGAAGTACTCAGATCTTGTGGTAAAAGTAGAAATACCCAGATCTGGTACTTGAGTAAAAGTAGAAGTACTCAGATCTTGTACTTGAGTAAAAGTAGAAGTACTCAGACCTTGTACTTGAGTAAAAGTAGAAGTACTCAGACCTTGTACTTGAGTAAAAGTAGAAGTACTCAGGTCTTGTACTTGAGTAAAGGTAGAAGTACTCAGATCTTGTACTTGGAGTACAAGTAGAAGTACTCAGGTCTGTACTTGAGTACAAGTAGAAGTCCTCGATCTTGTACTTGAGTAAAAGTAGAAGTACTCGATCTTGTACTTGAGTACAAGTAGAAGTACTCAGGTCTTGTACTTGAGTAAAAGTAGAAGTACTCAGATCTTGTACTTGAGTAAAAGTAGAAGTACTCAGATCTTGTACTTGAGTAAAAGTAGAAGTATCAGGTCTTGTACTTGAGTAAAAGTAGAAGTACTCAGATCTTGTACTTGAGTACAAGTAGAAGTACTCAGATCTTGTACTTGAGTAAAAGTAGAAGTACTCAGATCTTGTACTTGAGTACAAGTAGAAGTACTCAGATCTTGTACTTGAATAAAAGTAGAAGTACTCAGATCTAGTACTTGAGTAAAAGTAGAAGTACTCAGATCTTGTTCTTGAGTAAAAGTAGAAGTACTCAGGTCTTGTACTTGAGTAAAAGTAGAAGTACTCAGATCTTGTACTTGAGTAAAAGTAGAAGTACTCAGGTCTTGTACTTGAGTAAAAGTAGAAGTACTCAGATCTTGTACTTGAGTAAAAGTAGAAGTACTCAGGTCTTGTATTTGAGTAAAAGTAGAAGTACTCAGGTCTTGTACTTGAGTAAAAGTAGAAGTACTCAGATCTTGTACTTGAGTAAAAGTAGAAGTACTCAGATCTTGTACTTGAGTAAAAGTAGAAGTATCAGATCTTGTACTTGAGTAAAAGTAGAAGTACTCAGGTCGTGTACTTGAGTAAAAGTAGAAGTACCAGAGTGTAGGAATACTCTGTTTCAGTAAAGTCCTGCATTCAAAATGTTCCTCAAGTGAAAGTATAAAAGTATTCTCATCAAAATATAGTGAAAGTAGCGACAGTAAAAGTAGTCGTTGTGCAGATTGGTCCATTTCAGAATAATATATATGATATGTTTTATAATGATTGATCATGAAAGTGTTCTCAAAGCTGGTAAAGGTGCAGCTAGTTTGAATGACTTTGTATACTGCAGGGTAGCTTGTGGATTTACTCCAGGTGGAACTAAAGTCTGATTTAACACTTGGTTATATTTCACATCATTCATCCACATCTGTGAAAACTAAGGTTAAATACATGTAGTGAGTAGAAGTAACCATGTACTCTGAACTGTAGAGGAGTAGAAGTACACCATGTACCTCTGAACTGTAAGGAGTAGAAGTACACCATGTACCTCTGAACTGTAGAGGAGTAGAAGTACACCATGTACCTCTGAACTGTAGAGGAGTAGAAGTACACCATGTACCTCTGAACTGTAGAGGAGTAGAAGTACACCATGTACCTCTGAACTGTAGAGGAGTAGAAGTACACCATGTACCTCTGAACTGTAGAGGAGTAGAAGTACACCATGTACCTCTGAACTGTAGAGAGTAGAAGTACACCATGTACCTCTGACTGTAGAGGAGTAGAAGTACACCATGTACCTCTGAACTGTAGAGGAGTGAAGTACACCATGTACCTCTGAACTGTAGAGGAGTGGAAGTACACCATGTACCTCTGAACTGTAGAGGAGGAAAAGTACACCATGTACCTCTGAACTGTAGAGGAGGAGAAGTACACCAGTACCTCTGAACTGTAGAGGAGTGGAAGTACACCATGTACCTCTGAACTGTAGAGGAGTGGAAGTACACCATGTACCTCTGAACTGTAGAGGAGTAGAAGTACACCATGTACCTCTGAACTGTAGAGGAGGAAGTACACCATGTACCTTGAACTGTAGAGGAGTGGAAGTACACAGTAGCATAAAATGGAAATACTCAACATTGATCTTAAGTACAGTACTTGAGTAAATGTACTTAGTACTTTACAACACTGGTAAAACAGGAGGAGGAGGAGAGGAGGAAGAGGAGGAAGAGTAAAGAGGTTTGAGGGAAGACGAGGATTAGCCGGATGCTGGCAGGTAAAGGAGGTCGTTAGCTGGGATCGAGCTAATTAAAATGTGATTTGTGCTACAAGCAGCTTACAGCCTGCTGCACGAGAAGAAAGAAAAGAGAAGCTGAGACAAAAAAAAAGCTGAATCAATTATTTCTCAGACGATATTGTTCTTTAGATTTCGTGGAGGGGTGAGGAGATGCTCCATTTTTGCGAAGAAAAGAGAAAAGGCGAAGGGCAGTAAGCATTACACAAGTCCTTTGTGCAGCAAATGTCTGACCTTCCTCCTCTTGATGAAGACAGTCCGTGGGTGTGAATCGTACAAATGAACACTTGAGAAGCGCCGACTTCTCTATTAATGTGTCCGAGCGAAATTTGGACTTATTATCTCCTATCATAATTTGGATTTAGCTTCTTGTAATTTTATGACTGTGCATAAATACACATTATTTTTCCTTTGAAAACGGTCTTCCACAGGAGACTTGACGTCAGTGTGCAGATGAATCAGACCATGTCCATAAAAGCAGAATTTATAGGATGTAGCTTTTCGGCGTTTTCAGATGCAAACTCAGCTCTTAGCAAACGGCAGTGACGTAGGTTAGAAAAGCAGGCTAATCAATACGTTTGTAAATTATGTTACGGATAGCACTAGCTGGGACAACGTTTGCTGGGTTTGGATGTTTTGAAGTGGGATTATATGATCGTAGTATTACCAAAAGCAGATGGAGGTCAGCACATTTCGGAGAAACAGCAGGATACGTAGCAATTTGACAATACTGCTGTACAATAGTGGATATATTTAGCAAATATATCCACGACTGACCGTGCTGTAGTTCCTTTATAGCCCAACATTAGCCACCTTTAGCTTAGCGGTGGTGACGTGAAGTCATGTGACCGTGCTGTAGTTCCTTTATAGCCCAACATTAGCCACCTTTAGCTTAGCGGTGGTGACGTGAAGTCATGTGACCGTGCTGTAGTTCCTTTATAGCCCAACATTAGCCCCTTTAGCTTAGCGGTGGTGACGTGAAGTCATGTGACCGTGCTGTAGTTCCTTTATAGCCCAACATTAGCTGCCTTTAGCTTAGCGGTGGTGACGTGAAGTCATGTGACCGTGCTGTAGTTCCTTTATAGCCCAACATTAGCCACCTTTAGCTTAGCGGTGGTGACGTGAAGTCATGTGACCGTGCTGTAGTTCCTTTATAGCCCAACATTAGCCTCCTTTAGCTTAGCGGTGGTGACGTGAAGTCATGTGACCGTGCTGTAGTTCCTTTATAGCCCAACATTAGCTGCCTTTAGCTTAGCGGTGGTGACGTGAAGTCATGTGACCGTGCTGTAGTTCCTTTATAGCCCAACATTAGCCACCTTTAGCTTAGCGGTGGTGACGTGAAGTCATGTGACCGTGCTGTAGTTCCTTTATAGCCCAACGTTGGTGTTGATGTAGAGATTATCCTGCTGAACAAAACGTTTCAGTTATCATAACAGTTGGTTTGCCACAGAGATTATTTTCTGATATCTTCATTTTATCACAGGTAGCAGCACATCAGTGAGTTAATGTTTTACAAATGTGTTCAGTATGTTGTCAGTTATTTCAGTCTATTTTATAGACTCACCCACCACCTCCACTGTTTCCTCCCCCTCCCCCCCCCCCTCCTCCCCCTCCTCTTCTCCTCTTAGAAACAGTTGGATATTGGATTCTGAAATGTTTCTGTGTTGTATTGATTTTCTGCTTTCACTTCAGAGCAGACAGTCTTGACTCCTGCGTTTGTGTGTGTTCATGTATTTCTGCCAGTTTACATTCAGCTTCTTCTGCTCGTCTGCTCTGCTCATTCACAGTATTGTCCATTCACAGTCCAGTGTTAGTCTATACAAGGTATTTGTTACATAATTCCCATGTAGAATCATACAGGTATCTGGCTAACGTGTCCTAGCCTATGCTAACGGAGATGTAGCGTGGGTTGTTTTGTAATCTAATTAAAATGTCGGTTCATTTTACAAATAAAGCCAGCATCTGCTGCAACACATACTCAGTATAGGAAAAGTAGTCCCCAACAACTTCCCTATTTCCCTCTGCTTTAGTAATATTTGCTCAAACTACAGTTGCCAGCTGTTCTAGAAAATTGCTGAGCCTTTTTCTGTCAAACACAGTCTCGTCTGCTGGAGGCAATTATCGTATCATTTTCAGCAAAAAAGTGCTGTACTTACAACTGCATTATTATGAGAATATATGTCAGTTGAGAATAATATCAGTTGACATGATTAACTAGTTCGACAGATGATGCATGTTAATTATTCCCCTGTAAAATCATACAGGTACCTAGCTAACGTTAGCTAGCTTGTGCTCATGAAGATGTGGTTTGGTCTGGTTTATAAAGTCATTCGACGGTGAGAACAGGTCATTTTAAAGCCAACACCTTTCCGTTGCTCTACTGCAGACATACCTAGTACTGCAAAGAGAAAATAGTCCCAAAGAACCGCACTATTTCCTTCTGCTTTAGTAATATTTGCTCAAAACTCCAGTTGCCAGCTGTTCTAGAAAATTGCTGAGCCTTTTTCTGTCAACCAGTCTATTTGAGTGTCTGCTGCTGGAGGCAATTATCGTATCATTGTCAGCAAAAAAAGTGCTTAAATCTGCACTTACAACTGCATTATTATGAGAATATATTGTCAGTTTGAGAATAATACCTGTGGACACGATGTTCCCTGTGAGGATTATCTCTCTGAGAGAAGCTCCTCTGCAGGGCTGTTTTACAGAAAGTATTTGGTACGAGCGTCACGTTACGCGGACGATTGTCATTTGCAAATTGCATGGAAAGTCCTGCAGTTTTCTCGTATGCTTGTGCACGGGTCACAATTGTTTTTGATGGTGATTCGTGTCTAAATAGGCGCGAGGAAAATGATCTGATGTTGCATATTGGGTGAAATGGGATCCAGAAATGAACCAATCGCTGCTGTAAGGGAGGAAATGTAAAAGCTGATGGAGTTATTTGGGAAATGCTGGGAAGTTATAGAAAATGGAGACGATTTGTAGATAATAGGCGAACACACCGGCATTGTTCATGTTGAGACATTGCAGGCAGTGTACACAAGCCATTACCTGTGAAATGAAACATTTCCATCCCTTCTGTGTTTCCATCATTTATTTTGAATTTCATCACATTATCACTATTTGATGTTTTCTCCAAAACACAAAGGAGACAAAAACCTTTCCCTTTCCTTTGCGTCCTGATTCCCCTCTCCTCCACGCTCAGGATTTCCTTGTTACTAACTGAATTAGAAACATTCAGTTGTTTTCTCTGCAGCTGAATTGGACTGAACGAGCCTGAGGGGTTTGGCTAAAGCGATGTAAAAATATCTTTAATCATGCCGCGAGCATGTGGGGACTGTCAGAAATACATTAAAGCGAGGGGGAACGTACTAAATGGAAAGTGGAATGCTGTAATTGTCCTTTAATGGACGTTTGCTTGAGTGTGAAATGCTTCGGAGCCGCTCTGTCATCATCACAGTCGTCCATAAATAGGCACAATGAGCCCCTCTGATGAGGCGTCCCGTTGAATTTGCAGCCGTGGGATCTCTGACAGACGGATCCAGGTTTCACTCGGCCAGTCGGAGACTTTACGGGGAATCGGCTTCCTGTGATCCGCTCGCTGTGATTGGATTAAGCAGTGATCCACAGCAGATGATCCACTGCCCGTCCACACACACACAACAACAGCCATATCCCTGCCGCTCCCCCACTGATCCATAAGCAGATTTGACAGACAATAGCATTATGCCCTCACCACATGTCTTTCATTAGCTGGGTGAGCGGGCGGGGGGGGGGCAGGTGATCCAGGCCGCTGTGACACGGACGACTGACGAAGCACTCAAGTTTTCCTTTGGTTCTGTCTCTAAACTCTGCCACTGATGCTTTAAAGCTTCCTCAAATAGATCCTGAGACGATAAGTCAATAGAGAGGTGTGGGAATGAGTCTTTAATCCCTTAATGAGTCAGCATTTTAGCTCTTCACGTCTTGAGAGATTTAACGTCTAGTTTGTACGTCATAATATACATCAGTAAATACCCCACTGGTGAATTTATAGACGGAGGTTGCTATAACAAGTGTCTAAATGAGACGACTTAACGTCATCAAGCGCAACATTAGCCCCCTTTAGCTTAGCGGTGGTGACGTGAAGTCATGTGACCGTGCTGTAGTTCCTTTATAGCCTAACATTAGCCGCCTTTAGCTTAGCGGTGGTGACGTGAAGTCATGTGACCGTGCTGTAGTTCCTTTATAGCCCAACATTAGCCACCTTTAGCTTAGCGGTGGTGACGTGAAGTCAGTGACCGTACTGTAGTTCCTTTATAGCCCAACATTAGCCTCCTTTAGCTTAGCGGTGGTGACGTGAAGTCATGTGACCTTGCTGTAGTTCCTTTATAGCCCAACATTAGCCTCCTTTAGCTTAGCGGTGGTGACGTGAAGTCATGTGACCGTGCTGTAGTTCCTTTATAGCCCAACATTAGCCTCCTTTAGCTTAGCGGTGGTGACGTGAAGTCATGTGACCGTGCTGTAGTTCCTTTATAGCCCAACATTAGCCACCTTTAGCTTAGCGGTGGTGACGTGAAGTCATGTGACCGTGCTGTAGTTCCTTTATAGCCCAACATTAGCCACCTTTAGCTTAGCGGTGGTGACGTGAAGTCATGTGACCGTGCTGTAGTTCCTTTATAGCCCAACATTAGCCACCTTTAGCTTAGCGGTGGTGACGTGAAGTCATGTGACCGTGCTGTAGTTCCTTTATAGCCCAACATTAGCCTCCTTTAGCTTAGCGGTGGTGACGTGAAGTCATGTGACCGTACTGTAGTTCCTTTTAGCCCAACATTAGCCGTCTTTTAGCTTAGCGGTGGTGACGTGAAGTCATGTGACCGTGCTGTAGTTCCTTTGTAGCCCAACATTAGCCTCCTTTAGCTTAGCGGTGGTGAGTGAAGTCATGTGACCGTGCTGTAGTTCCTTTATAGCCCAACATACCACCTTTAGCTTAGCGGTGGTGACGTGAAGTCATGTGACCGTGCTGTAGTTCCTCTATAGCCCAACATTAGCCACCTTTAGCTTAGCGGTGGTGACGTGAAGTCATGTGACCTGTGCTGTAGTTCCTTTATAGCCCAACATTAGCCGCCTTTAGCTTAGCGTGGTGACGTGAAGTCATGTGACCGTGCTGTAGTTCCTTTATAGCCCAACATTAGCCTCCTTTAGCTTAGCGGTGGTGACGTGAAGTCATGTGACCGTGCTGTAGTTCCTTTATAGCCCAACATTAGCCTCCTTTAGCTTAGCGGTGGTGACGTGAAGTCATGTGACCGTGCTGTAGTTCCTTTATAGCCCAACATTAGCCACCTTTAGCTTAGCGGTGGTGACGTGAAGTCATGTGACCTTGCTGTAGTTCCTTTATAGCCAACATTAGCCACCTTTAGCTTAGCGGTGGTGACGTGAAGTCATGTGACCGTGCTGTAGTTCTTTATAGCCCAACATTAGCCACCTTTAGCTTAGCGGTGGTGACGTGAAGTCATGTGACCGTGCTGTAGTTCCTTCATAGCCCAACATTAGCCACCTTTAGCTTAGCGGTGGTGACGTGAAGTCATGTGACCGTGCTGTAGTTCCTTTATCCCAACATTAGCCACCTTTAGCTTAGCGGTGGTGACGTGAAGTCATGTGACCGTGCTGTAGTTCCTCTATAGCAACATTAGCCACCTTAGCTTAGCGGTGGTGACGTGAAGTCATGTGACCGTGCTGTAGTTCCTTTATAGCCCAACATTAGCCGCCTTTAGCTTAGCGGTGGTGACGTGAAGTCATGTGACCGTGCTGTAGTTCCTTTATAGCCCAACATTAGCCTCCTTTAGCTTAGCGGTGGTGACGTGAAGTCATGTGACCGTGCTGTAGTTCCTTTATAGCCCAACATTAGCCTCCTTTAGCTTAGCGGTGGTGACGTGAAGTCATGTGACCGTGCGTAGTTCCTTTATAGCCCAACATTAGCCACCTTTAGCTTAGCGGTGGTGACGTGAAGTCATGTGACCTTGCTGTAGTTCCTTTATAGCCCAACATTAGCCACCTTTAGCTTAGCGGTGGTGACGTGAAGTCATGTGACCGTGCTGTAGTTCCTTTATAGCCCAACATTAGCCACCTTTAGCTTAGCGGTGGTGACGTGAAGTCATGTGACCGTGCTGTAGTTCCTTCATAGCCCAACATTAGCCACCTTTAGCTTAGCGGTGGTGACGTGAAGTCATGTGACCGTGCTGTAGTTCCTTTATAGCCCAACATTAGCCACCTTTAGCTTAGCGGTGGTGACGTGAAGTCATGTGACCGTGCTGTAGTTTCCTCATAAATATGTGTTAAAAATCCAATTACTTTTAGTTAAAGGAGTAATTTCAGATGCTAACTTCCAAAATAATACGCCATGACTGCACAACTGTATCAGCAGAAATACATGTTTCACATTGGATTCATTGCTTGAGTAACTAAAGAAGCAAAAATGCCCAAAAACACAAATGGTTCGAGTCTCTTTCATGCGACAATTTGCTGATTTTCCAGTTGTATATCTTAGGGCTCTCTCTTCATACAGTTACAGGTAAGCATTCTGCACAGTAGTGGAGTGATTTGGGAGGGAAAAGCGTGTTTCTCGCACACATCCGAAACCCCTAGGGGGCCATAGAGGTTTTCATATTGAGGATATAAAAAGAAAGAAATCAATGTGAGCAGCTGCTGCAGCGCTGACGGCCAAACGTACACGGACAGACGGGAATATTACAGCTATATGAAGGCTTCGGGAGCTACGGATTTACTACAGTTTAGAAAAGCAGAAATACAATCTGAGCTGACGGAAAATGCTCGGTTGAGTTTAGAAGCTCACACACATATGTGATGAACATATAGGTTCACCTGCTGAATTACAAACAGAACAGATGAAGCAAAGAAAGCAGTCGGCGTATGGATTCACATTTAAAGTATTAGAGAACAGAACAGCTGACAGAGAAGAGAAACATCTGATCCTGCTGGTAATCCACACTTTGAGACTTGTTGTATGTAACTGTAGGGAATACAGTCTTCCTTGTGTATCCTGATTACATGCAATCCGTTGCTCCCGAAGCCTGTAGTCTACTCATGAATGTAACTTGTAAAGGTGCCGTAGTATACTCCTCAGCGTGTGAGTGTATATGTGTTTAGCAGAGTCCCAGCAGAGATCTCCTCCTGCTGTTTCCCTCCAACATCAGGAGGAGCAGACGCTGCATGTTAACACTCCTACAGCTGTTTGGTGATTCTGAGCGACGCTCCATGATCCTCCAGCCTGAAGGCCGGCGCTTTCACGGCCTCCAATCCCCCGAACCAGAGGAGAGCTTCAGGTGGGAGGCAGGGAGTCCCTGAGGAGGAGGAGGAGGAGGAAGGAGAGGAGGAAGAAGATACAGGGGAATGAGGAAGACGGAGGACACAAAGGAAGTGGATATGAGAACAGGAGGTGGAGAAAGAGGGATGTATGAAAACAGTAACGGCCCGTCCACACAGAGGCGTGCGTTGAAAAGCTCACCATTCACTTTGAATGGGGTGACGTCACTTTTCGCCGAACTGCATTGTGGGAAGCGGAGCTTTGCTGGCGTGGCTCGCTGCAAAGGTTGAGTAATGTTCAACCTTTGAAGCCTCGGCAGAAGCGTCAGCCAGTCGATCATATGCCAGTACAAGTACTCTAGCCAATCAAACGCTGCTTGTGTGTCAGGGGCGGGAGATTCATGTGATTGGTTGTTGGTCGAGTTTCAGACACGCCCGCGGCAAGCTTCAACGCACGCCGCGGTCTTAAAAAGTATTAAACTGCATTTCCCAAGGTATTACATGTGTAGCTAGTTTCCAATAAGTATATGAATTGTCCAAAGAGGTATTCTACAGTGTGCCTGAATGTAATCATTGCGTAGGTGGTAGTGTGATTCTGTGGAGTTTATTTATGGCATCCCGTTATGGGCTCAGAACAGTCTCATAATACACACATGCACACAGAAGGATTCACACTTGTATTTCATGATCCGCAAAAGGATTCACACTTGTATTTCCGGATCCACACTTGTGTTTTTCAATGCACACACAAATGTGTTCCGTTTCATATACATGTAAATAAAATCCAAATACAGAAAAAAGTTTTACATATGTATTTTTGATCCTCACATATTTGTTTTCCGTTTAAATCCCCTGAACCTGCAAACACAAACCGCTTTCTGTGCATGGATCGCTGTGCATTCGTGTGTGGGTTTTTTGAGACTCCCCTGACGGTCACCCGATTCGTACTTGTAATTTTTTCTATCTATAGCCAATCAGATGTCTCCTCATTCTAAGCCAATCACATGAGCGCGTCCCCACGAGGGTAGATTTATTGCGTTCATGACACTTCATATACGCATTTTGCGCTGTCCGGAGCAGGGTTTCCGCGGACAGAATTTATTTTACCGGACAAATTTGAAACTTACCGGTCATGTTTCAATAATAATAATAATAATAAGAAGAATTGTGTAGCAGAGTTTCCGTTAGCAGGTAATTACCGGACTATGACCGGATATGGCTAATAACACGGGAGTAAGGATCATCTTTTTCCTCTCTCCCTCCCTCTCTCCTGACAGCCCGTCATCATGCAGCTCGTATGTCCATATCGATCAGATCCAGCTCTCCTGATCGGCCTTTATAGAGAGCACCGATCAAACTATTAAGAGTGAATATCGGCCGATAATGACCGGCGGGGCTCCCCCCGTTGACAGTTCACTGTCTAGCACTGGCTTCGTAGTGCACTGATCGATTAGGCTAAGCTAACCTGTAGCTGCTCCCTCCACACTCACAACAACTTCATACAGACATAAATAAAGCAGCTGTATTCGCCATACAGGAAACACACATTTAAAACGGTTTTGCCTGCCGTTTTTGTGTACACAAGCATTCATTAATGGTTCGGAAAGTGGCACTGTACCTTAATAATATAAAGGCTTGTATTTGCGTGCATTTCCTGCTCGGAAAGTGGCAATGTACTGAGAGTGGAGGTGTCCTGAGATTAGCGCCTGCAGGCAGGCTCCATGGACCTGTCAGCTCCGGACAGCGCAAAATGCGTACATGAAGCGCTACGTCATGAACGCAAGAAATCTACCCTCGTGGGGGCGCGCTCATGTGATTGGCTTAGAATTGAGGAGACATCTGATTGGCTATAGATAGAAAAAATTACAAGTACGAATCGGGTCACCGTCAGGGGAGTCTCAAAAAACCCACACACGAATGCACAGCGATCCATGCACAGAAAGCGGTTTGTTTGTAGGTGCAGCGGTTTTAAACGGAAAACAAATATGTGAGGATCAAAAATACATATGTAAAACTTTTTTCTGTATTTGGATTTTATTTACATGTATATGAAACGGAACACATTTGTGTGTGCATTGAAAAACACAAGTGTGGATCCGGAAATACAAGTGTGAATCCTTTTGCGGATCATGAAATACAAGTGTGAATCCTCCTGTGTGTATTATGAGACTGTTCTGAGCCCATATCCGTTGGATGTGACGTCATCTGAACAGAACATCGCACGCTCACTGCTTGATAGCGCGAAGCTCCGTTTACGCCGGTTGTTGAACAACATGGTTTGGGAAATGCAAGTATGCGTCCAAATGGTTGGAAGATAAGGAGAAGGACAATCAATACTGAATATAGTCAATGTGAGGTAAAGTGTGTCGCCAAGGTAACCGGTTAAAACTCAAAGTGGAGATGAGGTCTTAAAATGTATGGAAAGGGTCCAAAGATCCAAAAATACTTAAAGATCCAAAAATACTTAAAGTTCCAAAAATACTTAAAGTTCCAAAAATACTGTAAATTCCAAAAATACTTAAAGTTCCAAAAATACTTAAACTTCCAAATATACTTAAAGTTAAAAAAATACTTAAAGATCCAAAAATACTAAAGTTCCAAAAATACCACAAATGGTTGGAAGATAAGGAGGAAGGACAATTAATACTGAATATAGTAAATGTGAGGTGAAGTGTGTCGCCAAGGTAACGGTTAAAACTCAAAGGGGCGATGAGGTCTTAAAATGTATGGAAAGGGTCCAAAGATCCAAAAATACTTAAAGATCCAAAAATACTTAAAGTTCCAAAAATACTTAAAGTTCCAAAAATACTGTAAATTCCAAAAATACTTAAGTTCCAAAAATACTTAAACTTCCAAAAATACTTAAAGTTAAAAAAATACTTAAAGATCCAAAAATACTTAAAGTTCCAAAAATACCGCAAATGGTTGGAAGATAAGGAGGAAGGACAATTAATACTGAATATAGTAAATGTGAGGTGAAGTGTGTCGCCAAGGTAACCGGTTAAAACTCAAAGTGGCGATGAGTCTTAAAATGTATGGAAAGGGTCCAAAGATCCAAAAATACTTAAAGATCCAAAAATACTTAAAGTTCCAAAAATACTTAAAGTTCCAAAAATACTTAAAGTTCCAAAAATACCGTAAATTCCAAAAATACTTAAAGTTCCAAATATACCGTAAATTCCTAAAATACTTAAAGTTCCAAAAATACTTAAACTTCCAAATATACTTAAAGTTAAAAAATACTTAAAGTTCCAAAAATACCACAAATGGTTGGAAGATAAGGAGGAAGGACAATCAATACTGTATATAGTCAATGTGAGGTAAAGTGTGTCGCCAAGGTAACCGGTTAAAACTCAAAGTGGCGATGAGGTTTTAAAATGTATGGAAAGGGTCTTAAAAAAGGTCTTAAAAGGTCTTACATCT
The DNA here is from genome assembly GCA_012861695.1 of Trematomus loennbergii. Lineage (NCBI taxonomy): Eukaryota > Metazoa > Chordata > Actinopteri > Perciformes > Nototheniidae > Trematomus > Trematomus loennbergii. The sequence continues at coordinate 302,454 of JAAOOA010000449.1, forward strand.
GACTTCAGGATTCCTGCTTAGACCCTGGAGTAGAAAGATAACCTGAG
>JAAOOA010000449.1:307500-330207 GCA_012861695.1 Trematomus loennbergii
TCTTCTTTTCTTGAAGTCATGAAAAGGCTTTTTTTATTTCCTCTTTCTTGGAGAGGGCTGAGAGCTGGAGGAGATCAGACAGAGCGGTGTGTGTGTGTGAGGGAAATCAGAAAGGAGAGGCGAACAAAGCGAAGTGCGAGCATCGGGTCACGTGACTCCGCCTCCAGACGCTGTGTTCAGTCGCTGAATGGCGAGGTCGCGACGTGCGGATCATCGTCTGACTTCACTTTGCTCTGCTGCTCGGTGCAAATCAACAGGCTGAAAAGGAAGAGCTTTGTGTGTGTGTGTGTGTGTGTGTGTGTGTGTGTGTGTGTGTGTGTGTGTGTGTGTGTGTGTGTGTGTGTGTGTGTCTGAAGGGGAGGGTGAGTGTATTGTAGTGGCGGTCACACATGAGAAGAAGCAGTTCAATGGACGTCCTGCTTCCTGTTCCCGCTGATTTGACATGCGGGCTGGAGATGAATGAGAAGAGTGTTTCTTGTGTTTCTGACACTTGACAATATACTGCTGATAATTCTGAAAAAACACTTGTGTAAATGTCTGCCAGTGGCTCATCAATATGGCATCTGTCAACTGTCACAAAAAGGCAGAAATACGATGTTTAATTTGGCAAAAAAACTCATCAACGATATTCAATCATTTCTCCTCAAATTCGTCAAACTGCAAAACAAGCGTTCAATCACTGGCCACACACCAGAGCCTGATGTCCAATTCTCCACGTGTGTGGTCCTGCCTCCTGTCTGCCTTTCTTTCTATAAAATATAAAAGATATGTTAATAAGATTTTTTGTAATCAGTTAGGATCTGAAATTCCACAAATAGCAACCAGGTTTAATATTACTAATACTACTTCTAGAGCTCATAATACTCTTGCTTACCACTTCTATTATCACTGATATAACTGCTACTAATCTACAATGTTATATCAAGATCATATAGAAACCATATTTATGACCCTTCCAGTGTTGCTGTTACTAACCTTTGATAGTACGATGTCACCTGCTTGTCTTTGGCTCACAATAGTTGAATTACTATTGGTACCTGTTGCTAGTGACGCGACAAGCATGCTGCTGCCACTACTACTTCTAACATACATTATTTAGCTTGAACTACTACTGTTACTCTGAGTATTACTGCTAATGGAAACATCCAATTGGCTTTCTGTCAAGGGAACCAGGGAGATGCTAACTTCGGGTTAGCCTACAAAAATCCCTGCACCACTCTTTGTATTACTGCTACTGTTGCTAATACTTCCACTGCTACTTGTAGTACTGCTATTTATAATGTTACTACCGTGACTACCACTACTGTGTGTACTACTTATACCATTGGCACTGTTACTGCTCATGCCAGTATTGCTTATACCGCCTCATTCTGCCACTACTGCTTCTTGTACTACTATTACTAATTATATAGCTACCTCAACTACTTCTACTGACGACTTGGTATTTGCACTCGGCCCGCGCCCATCCAATCCACAGCAGGGATCTGTTATAACGAACTGCCCTGCCTGTGAGATTCAGAATAAAGAGAATGAGATAAACGTGGCTTCAAACTGTATGTTAAAGCTCTTCTAATAGGCTCACGTAATGACTACAATTCCCCTGCCTTTACACTGCGGGACGCACAGCCAACCTTAAACCTTCAGTCCGGTTTCGTCTCATCTCGCTCTGCCTGCCTGTGTGTGTGTGTGTGTGTGTGGTGTGTGTGTGGTGTGTGTGCTGTGTGTGTGTGTGTGTGTGTGTGTGTGCTGTGGAGTTATTGAGAAAAAGGGAGATAAAAGTCAGAGTGGGAGCTGAAAGCGATTTGACCAAAATTATATAAAAAAAAAAAAGAGACATGTTGAAGAAAAAGCAGAGCAGAGAGAGAGAGCAGACACTTAAGAAAATCCACTTTGAGAAATGAAAAGAGAGAGCGACGGGTCAGAGCTTCACAATAGAGAAAGAGAAAAGATTCAGCCTTGGCAGGAGACACTGAGGCCTTTTCCTGAGAGCTCTTCAGCTTCCCTCGCCACTCTCCCACAGACATTTAACTGATTTAATTCTACAAAATGGAGTCTCTCTGTCAGTCTGAGCAGTTTTTTCTTTTCCTCAGCTGTCACATTTGAGATGCTCTCCTCAGCCTCTTCCACAGTAAATCTGTTTAACAGCAGCAGATAAAAACCTGCATAAATCTAATGGATGAGCTACGTAAAACAGCCCAACAAGCACCCCCGAAGCTCATAAACACGGCAATACAGCTGACTACTGACAACGCTAGGCAATAAGCTAATGCTAACGGATGAATTCGTATAGACTGCGGATGATGCCAAGAGAAGCTTCAGGCTGAGAGACGGCTGATATCTGACTGTAACGACCAAAACCCCAGGAATGTAACTTAAAAGTAAAACTATTATATAATCTTAAAGGAGAGGTGTCATGCTTTTCCGGTTATTACCCGTCCCCTTGTGTTATGAAGGTTTGTCTGCATGTAAACGGTGTGCAGAGTCAAAACTCTGAAAGTACACCCTGTAGGGAGTAAAACTCTAACACAGAAAATACCTCCCCAAAACGCCTCGTTGGAGATACGTCATTGTCCATTTGATTCTTCCATTTCGTTCCGGGTACGGCATGATGTCATGCGGTACCCGGAACGAAATGGACCAATCCGTGGAGCCGTTACGTTAAGCTCCCGCTGATTGGTCCAAATTGACCAATCCACGGACTTCCTCACACACACATCTGTGTGCAGGGAGCAGGCAGCTCAGCTGATTTCTCCTCCCTGTGCAGGCTGATAACAGACAGTTGGGATCGCGGCGAAATTCTCTCTGCAGACCCATTATCTCTGCAGACCCATTCTCTCTGCAGACCCATTCTCTCTGCAGACCCATTCTCTCTGCAGACCCATTCTCTCTGTTCTCTCTGCAGACCCATTCTCTCTGCAGACCCATTCTCTCTGCAGACCCATTCTCTCTGCAGACCCATTCTCTCCGCAGACCCATTCTCTCCGCAGACCCATTCTCTCTGCAGACCCATTCTCTCTGCAGACCCATTCTCTCCGCAGACCCATTCTCTCTGCAGACCCATCCTCTCTGCAGACCCATTCTCTGTGCAGACCCATTCTCTCTGCAGACCCATTCTCTCTGCAGACCCGTTCTCTCTGCAGACCCGTCCTCTCTGCAGACCCATTCTCTCTGCAGACCCGTTCTCTCTGCAGACCCATTCTCTCTGCAGACCCATTCTCACTGCAGACCCATTCTCTCTGCAGACCCGTTCTCTCTGCAGACCCGTTCTCTCTGCAGACCCGTTCTCTCTGCAGACCCGTTCTCTCTGCAGACCCGTTCTCTCTGCAGACCCGTTCTCTCTGCAGACCCGTTCTCTCTGCAGACCCATTCTCTCTGCAGACCCATTCTCTCAGCAGACCCATTCTCTCTGCAGACCCATTCTCTCTGCAGACCCATTCTCTCTGCAGACCCATTCTCACAGCGTTTATCAACCTTTTTCTTACTCAATATCAAGCCACACTTATTGTTTTTACTTCGGATGTGACTTTGTCTGTGCTCAGGATGAGTTTGGCTGTGTTTGGCTGTGTATCCTAAACAAGGAAACAACACCTCCACGGAGCTCAGCGCGATTCACAACGTCCCGACCAATCAGAGCACACTGTGCTCACAGGGAGGGTGGGGGCTGGAGCTATTGGAGCTCCAACGAGCCGTTAAAGGCAGAGAGTGAAATTCAGTGAATACACGTAGTTTACAGAGATGCTGTATGAGAAACCAATGTGAGTTTGGAGAGATGCTGTTTGAGAAACCAATGTGAGTTTGGAGAGATGCTGTTTGAGAAACCAATGTGAGTTTGGAGAGATGCTGTATGAGAAACCAATGTGAGTTTGGAGAGATGCTGTATGAGAAACCAATGTGAGTTTGGAGAGATGCTGTTTGAGAAACCAATGTGAGTTTGGAGAGATGCTGTATGAGAAACCAATGTGAGTTTGGAGAGATGCTGTTTGAGAAACCAATGTGAGTTTGGAGAGATGCTGTTTGAGAAACCAATGTGAGTTTGGAGAGATGCTGTATGAGAAACCAATGTGAGTTGGAGAGATGCTGTTTGAGAAACCAATGTGAGTTTGGAGAGATGCTGTATGAGAAACCAATGTGAGTTTGGAGAGATGCTGTTTGAGAAACCAATGTGAGTTTGGAGAGATGCTGTTTGAGAAACCAATGTGAGTTTGGAGAGATGCTGTTTGAGAAACCAATGTGAGTTTGGAGAGATGCTGTATGAGAAACCAATGTGAGTTTGGAGAGATGCTGTATGAGAAACCAATGTGAGTTTGGAGAGATGCTGTATGAGAAACCAATGTGAGTTTGGAGAGATGCTGTTTGAGAAACCAATGTGAGTTTGGAGAGATGCTGTATGAGAAACCAATGTGAGTTTGGAGAGATGCTGTATGAGAAACCAATGTGAGTTTGGAGAGATGCTGTTTGAGAAACCAATGTGAGTTTGGAGAGATGCTGTTTGAGAAACCAATGTGAGTTTGGAGAGATGCTGTATGAGAAACCAATGTGAGTTTGGAGAGATGCTGTATGAGAAACCAATGTGAGTTTGGAGAGATGCTGTATGAGAAACCAATGTGAGTTTGGAGAGATGCTGTTTGAGAAACCAATGTGAGTTTGGAGAGATGCTGTTTGACAAACCAATGTGAGTTTGGAGAGATGCTGCATGAGAAACCAATGTGAGTTTGGAGAGATGCTGTTTGACAAACCATGTGAGTTTGGAGAGATGCTGTATGAGAAACCAATGTGAGTTTGGAGAGATGCTGTTTGAGAAACCAATGTGAGTTTGGAGAGATGCTGTATGAGAAACCAATGTGAGTTTGGAGAGATGCTGTTTGAGAAACCAATGTGAGTTTGGAGAGATGCTGTATGAGAAACCAATGTGAGTTTGGAGAGATGCTGTATGAGAAACCAATGTGAGTTTGGAGAGATGCTGTTTGAGAAACCAATGTGAGTTTGGAGAGATGCTGTTTGAGAAACCAATGTGAGTTTACAGAGATGCTGTATGAGAAACCAATGTGAGTTTGGAGAGATGCTGTTTGAGAAACCAATGTGAGTTTGGAGAGATGCTGTTTGAGAAACCAATGTGAGTTTGGAGAGATGCTGTTTGAGAAACCAATGTGAGTTTGGAGAGATGCTGTTTGAGAAACCAATGTGAGTTTGGAGAGATGCTGTATGAGAAACCAATGTGAGTTTGGAGAGATGCTGTTTGAGAAACCAATGTGAGTTTGGAGAGATGCACAATATAAATCTATTTTAGTAGACCTCAACAATGGAGTTATGATCAGTGGAAATGGCCATGACACCTCTCCTTTAAAGTATTTCACTGCTATTGTCAGCCAGTGTGAAAACGTCTCTCTTCTTAAGAGTACAAACCATCACCCTTTTTTAAATTATGTAAACATTTAAATGTATTTAAAGCAAGTTCTCTTTGTCCCTGTCTTACTTTAATCAGCGGTAAGGCGTGTAACAGCAACACAAAGGGAAGATAGAAAGACATACAAGTGGACATACAACCGGAGTCTCTACTGAAACGTCTATTCATATACAACTTTAAGTTTAATTTCTTGATTTGACCATGTTCACGTCTTAAAGTCATCCTGAGGCCTTAGTTTTGGTTTAAGATTACACAACATCATGTATGTGTTGCTTCTTTTGGGCTTGTTTTCATAGACCTGGCTGCTTATTTCTCTCAAATCTGGCAACAGAGTGGGCGCAGTGTCTAATAGTAGCAGTAAGCTAACGAGAGGCTACGTTCAGCTGGTGTAACGAGAGGCTACGTTCAGCGGTGTAACGAGAGGCTACGTTCAGCGGTGTAACGAGAGGCTACGTTCAGCGGTGTAACGAGAGGCTACGTTCAGCTGGTGTAACGAGAGGCTACGTTCAGCTGGTGTAACGAGAGGCTACGTTCAGCGGTGTAACGAGAGGCTACGTTCAGCTGGTGTAACGAGAGGCTACGTTCACTGGTGTAACGAGAGGCTACGTTCACTGGTGTAACGAGAGGCTACGTTCAGCTGGTGTAACGAGAGGCTACGTTCAGCTGGTGTAACGAGAGGCTACGTTCAGCTGGTGTAACGAGAGGCTACGTTCAGCTGGTGTAACGAGAGGCTACGTTCAGCTGGTGTAACGAGAGGCTACGTTCAGCTGGTGTAACGAGAGGCTACGTTCAGCCGGTGTAACGAGAGGCTACGTTCAGCTGGTGTAACGAGAGGCTACGTTCAGCTGGTGTAACGAGAGGCTACGTTCAGCTGGTGTAACGAGAGGCTACGTTCAGCCGGTGTAACGAGAGGCTACGTTCAGCCGGTGTAACGAGAGGCTACGTTCAGCCGGTGTAACGAGAGGCTACGTTCAGCCGGTGTAACGAGAGGCTACGTTCAGCCGGTGTAACGAGAGGCTACGTTCAGCCGGTGTAACGAGAGGCTACGTTCAGCTGGTGTAACGAGAGGCTACGTTCAGCTGGTGTAACGAGAGGCTACGTTCAGCTGGTGTAACGAGAGGCTACGTTCAGCTGGTGTAACGAGAGGCTACGTTCAGCCGGTGTAACGAGAGGCTACGTTCAGCTGGTGTAACGAGAGGCTACGTTCAGCTGGTGTAACGAGAGGCTACGTTCAGCTGGTGTAACAAGAGGCTACGTTCAGCTGGTGCCTCGGGAGTCGGGACAGAGAAATGTCAGGAGTTTGGAAGTATTATAAAATTGAAAGCGAAGGCAGTGTAACAGCCAGATGCAATGTTTGCAAGGCGGAGGTTCCGCGTGGTGGAAAGAACAGAGCTACGTTCAACACGACCAATCTAATACAAACACCAACAACAACACGACGAGTACACAGCGGCCACTCAGGTAACGGCACTGAAACAACCGACACTTTCAGAGACTTTTAAAAGGAAAGAGAAACTACCCAGAACAGCCAAGATAGCTGAATTCATCGCGTTGGATGACCAGCCGTTATCTGTTACCTTTTTTTTCTCTTAATGCATTGCATAAAGATCGGATCGGGAAAAATCGGTATCGGCAGATTGTCAAAATCAAATGATCGGAATCGGATCGGGAGCAAAAAAAGGTGATCGGACATCCCTATACAGAAGTGTTATAGAAAAGCCAGACACACTTGAGATGAGTACCTACAGTCAACCTTGGTTTCTTTTCACCTTGATGACAATCTTTATCAAGTAGAAGTCAGCCTTTGTGAATATTTTGAATGGTTTTGAAAGAACTGACAAATAGTCTTAACCAGATACGTAAATGTTTATATGGGCAATGACAGGCGACATATATTGGTGATTCGATTGTTATCCAATGTGAGGATTTAACCAGAATCAGAATCAAGTGTATTGCCAGGTACGTTTACACATACAAGGACGTAAGATATTTACACCAAATGTAAATGTAACTATACAAATTACCTTAAAAGCTAAAAGACAAAAACACAAAAAACACTGTAAGGGAAGAAAAGGCAGTCTTTCGGAGTCTGTGCGAGTGGATTTTGTGACATACTGGCTACCTGGGGGGGAAATAATTGTTTCTAACAAATGTAAGCACTAAACTACTAACCCCCGCAGGCGGTACAGTGCATCAGGGCAGGACAAAGGGACAGTTTAAAGAGGACAATCCACTCAAACAGTCAGCAAGCTCCACATGAGGCGATGTGTTTATTCTATTGTGGACAGTGTGAAAAGCTGTGAATGGAGCACACTGCAGGACAGCGACCATTACATTATCACAGAGAGAGAGGTGTCGAGACACACTGTGACTTTACTTTGCTCTGAAATTCTTCTTTTATGCAGCCAGACAACACACTCGCGTAGGTAAAATGCCACAGAGGCCTTTTTTATATTCCCTTTTGTGTGACTCAGCCTGAGTTACAGTAAGGTTGTGTTAAACAGGGTTTTTATGTCGGTTCCCTCTCCATCTGAAGTCCTCAGAAACCCTCAGGCACACTGGATGATTGACTAGGAAATACTCTTCACTTTGAGACGTATCTTTTATACATACAGTCCTCTAGAATTTACATTGTTGTCGCTAAGCAGCTTTATTATCAGGTAAACATTCAGTGTGTACAAATATAGATGCTACGAACAATGTTGAAGTTTGATTAATAAGGTCTTCTAGAATTTAGATGATACTTTGGATATGGCCATTTCAAGATATGACGCAAGTTATTATTACAGTTATAATTTGGCATTTAAAGGTGGGGTATGTAATTTATTTCAGAAACACTTTTTGTTATATTCCATGGAATATTAACATCCCGATAGCAATGAATATCTGAAGTGCTTTGACAATAAATCCATAAATAAATATCATCAGTGGAAGCTGTAGTACTGTGAAAAGCACGACCAATCATCTGAATATAACTGAATATAACTAAAATAACTGGATGGCCTACCTGCCTGTCAGCCTTCCATCGGGGCACAAACTTATCTGGTGCCCTCATTGGTCATGTGCGCGTTCGTGTGTGTTGGAGGAGGGGCTCTGTAAGGAAGTGGAAGATTTTCTCCGGTTGTGTATTTTCAAATTCTAGCGATCTCAAGCTGGTTTCTCCAAAATTACCTACCCCACCTTTAACACATATAGTATCACTATTTTAAGGATCAAACCTTCAACCATCCTTGGCTTTAAAGATGGTTGTAAAGAAGTGAGGGCGCTCTGATGGTGACAAATAACTGAACATATAAAAATAACTTGAGAACATTTTTTAAATGATTCACTTTGAGACACACAGCTTTATTATCAGGTAAACATTCAGTGTGTCCAATTAGAGATGCTACGAACAGTCTTTACGTTTTTTAGTTCGATAAATAAGGTCTTCTAGATTCTAGAAGACCTTATTTATCGAACTAAAAAACGCAAAGGCAATTTCAAGATATAAACACAATGACACCATGAGAGTCTCTGATTGGTCTGAAGTATTCAGCAATTTGCTCGACAGTTATAATTAGCCAATTAACACATATTGTATCACTCTTTTAAGGATCACACCTTCAACCATCATAGGCTTTAAAGATGGTTATAAAGAAGTAAGGGCGCTCTGATGGTGACAAATAAATGAACATATAAAAATTACTTTAGAAATTTCAATCGTAGTTTTTTTCGTCAAATATGGACTCATTACGTTTGGTGAAATGATAACTTTGCACCTGTTATTGTTTCTAATAAGCAAAGATGATACTGATTAAGATTAATGTCAATTTTAAATACATTTCTTAAAGGTATTGCATATTGCCTTCTATATTCAAGATATTGCATACTTTACGCATACTTTAATAATTACAGACCATTTCATCAATTCAGCAAACGTTACAGCAATGTTCGACTTGGATTAACGATTGGTTAGGATTGGAAAGTATTGCGTGTTACCCTCTATGTAGACGATACCCAATACTTTCTCATCAAATTCATCAAACGTTTCATTGATGTTTGACTGTAAGAATAAGCATTGGTTAGGATTAGAACGTATCTCTTTGTGTATTAACTTTTTCATCAAAAAAACGTTTAATTGTTGTTTGACTTGGATGAAGGTTGATTCATTCTTTGAGTCTCTGATAGATACATGTGTGTCCTAGTCTGTCTTTCTATACATCGACTGTTCATAAGATATAGATTGGTAAAGCATCCCAACATCGACCCCATCTCATCATTGGAGACCTTTCTCGTCAGTGTTGAGTGTAATTAAGCCCTCCGTTCCCCCGGATGCCTCCAAACTCATAACTCAGAGTGTGATGGAGCACTAAATCAGTTGATCAGACCTAACGGCCGGTGGGATGGCGGGCGATGACGTGTCTCCACTTTACATATCGCCTCAGGGTTGTTGTTTCTCTTCAGCTCAGCTCCATCCACGCCCCTTTCTGCTCCACTCCACTTCAGCCCTTGAGATCAGTAAAATAACTACATTTATTTAGCTGGCAGTCAAAGTTAGCTCTTCAAAGTATTGCAAACAAGTGGAAAAAAAACTTGAAAATAAGCATATATTTGTTTTCAGCCGCCTCTGAAGCAAGTGACAGTCACTCGCAGTGTTTGTCTTGGAGCGTTGTGCCGGCTCTGACCTCTGACACCGGCTGAGAGTCAGAAGCATTGTTTTAATCTGCAAAAGAAAAAGCCAGGACATTACTGGCGTGCACGGACTGCATACAAAGCAGCTCTGGGCACAACATCTAATTGTGAGGCGTCCTTGAAGGAAAAACACATATTTATCACTTCTGAAAGTATTTATTAGAGCAGTGTGGGATAGTATTAAGATGGTGTTCAATATTTGTTCCAGAGAAAAATGTGTTTTTGTGAGAAGAAAGTAATTACCTATCAACTGTGGGAAGGACAAGCATCTTTTCCATATTCACAACTAACATGTCTGAGCGCTTACCTTGCACATTCTTGTAGTTCTCTCAGAGGAATGTGAGACACCTTTCTTATAAGATGTAGTCCCACCAATCCAAATATTATATTATAATCTAAATATTTGGCTTGTTTATCAATTAAAGTTTGAACAACCTTTCGTAGCGTTTTGAATGAGGCTTTGTTCTCAGAGGTTTGGAAGTGTTTCATGTTTTTTCAAGGTGCTCTTTGAACAGACTGATCAGCTTTAAAAGCCTTTTATAACCTTTCTTTGTGCGCTCAGCCTTGGTGTTTGTTTTCCAACTTTAATGTAATTTATCTAAAGCAAATAGTAACTGTCTTGACTTATAAAGTACAGCATTTGTTCTCTTGCTTCAGAGACACAACATCTGCCCTAAAGTTGTGAAGACGTAAATGTAATTACAAGAATGAATTTAGGGTACAATCTCTTTAGAACAATTCATCAGGCTGCTTGAAGTCACTTCCTATGACCTTTATGTTGGACTAATCGTCACGCTGCTATTTATGTGAGAAACGCCAATGTTTAGTGTCGATGCAGGAAATCATTGTTGAATGTTATTACACTTTCTCTTAGTATCTTAATTCTCTGATGCGTTTTTTAGGTATAGCCTCTTCCCTGCTCCAACAGGAAGAAGGATAATCTCCACATATTACACGACTGTTGTGGTATTTGAAGCATAATGCAATCTCAAGGAAGTCAAAAGCTAACATTAGGCTATAAAGGAACTACATCAAGGTCACATGACTTCACGTCACCACCGCTAAGCTAAAGGCGGCTAATGTTGGGCTATAGAGGAACTACAGCACGGTCACATGACTTCACGTCACCACCGCTAAGCTAAAGGAGGCTAATGTTGGGCTCTAAAGGAACTACAGCACGGTCACATGACTTCACGTCACCACCGCTAAGCTAAAGGTGGCTAATGTTGGGCTATAAAGGAACTACAGCATGGTCACATGACTTCACGTGACCACCGCTAAGCTAAAGGTGGCTAATGTTGGGCTCTAAAGGAACTACAGCACGGTCACATGACTTCACGTCACCACCGCTAAGCTAAAGGTGGCTAATGTTGGGCTATAAAGGAACTACAGCACGGTCACATGACTTCACGTCACCACCGCTAAGCTAAAGGTGGCTAATGTTGGGCGTAATGACATTTAGTCGCGTCATTTAGAAACCTTTTAGCAACCGCTGTTTTTAAATTCACCAGTGGGCGTTTTTCAAATTATTTATTTCCACGCCGTCTGAGAGGATGGTTAAAAACCAAATGTTGAAATCTCTTTTTTTAACCACAGACCTTATTCAGGCATCTAACCAAAAAGATATTTAAAATACAGTTGACTTCCAGATGAGTCAACCAGAAGTGCTAAAATGCTGACTCATTAACATGTTTTAGGACTCATTCCTTATTTCCCCGGCAGTAAACTTGGGTCCATTTAGCCTCCATGTCAGTTTTTATTTTTTTTAATGAGTGGTTTGAAGGGTTTAAAGTTTAAACCATTAAAACCACCAAAATACCATTGACTTTGAGACAAGGGACCAGGAAGTGCTTAAAGTCTGACTTTTATCCTGGTTTAGGACTCTGCGCCACTCTTTTGGAAGAGCCACTGCATACCAAGGACGACTTGAATGAAACGAGTATAGGTCGATGTGCACAAGTACAACCGCTATTTGATCTGATGGCCACTGAGTAGCTCACTGGAGCGTAGTAGGGTTCCTGGGCTTGCTCAAGGGCACTTAAATGGTGCTAATGTGCGAGAGCAAGTGCTCTGTCTCCTCTGTGAGTCATGCTGCCACCCTAGGGTGTGAACCAGCCACCCTCCAGTTACAAGCCTCCTTCTCTACCCTTGTTGAGCATCAACATCACCACCAACCATCCCAACAGTCTTCCCTTAACCGTCCTCTCAGACATTGTAGGAATAAATCATTGGAAAAACGCTTGATTTCCATGTCAGCTTTGGACCACCTTTCAGTAAACATCATTAAAGTAACCTTGAGTTGCTCATGGCAACTTTTATGAATATATTTATTATCTCCTGAACCTTGTTTCCTTTATTACATTTTTGCGCTGTTATGCTATCTTTGGGTTGCTTTAAAATGCAATTTTTCCGTGCTTCTAGTTTTTTTAAGTCATGGTTTCTTGTAGAATGCTTCTTCAGATTCAACAGTCCTTTATTTACAGATCCATAAGCCGTTCAGGGCCCTCAGCACCTTCACATCTGTTGAGTCTCTGTACAGTCTCTCTGATCACATCGTGCAAATAATTCAAACATCAGCCGTCACATTCTTCCCCCCCTCCCCTCCATATTAACCCACAACGTACAGTAACCGCCTCCAGGCCTCGTGTAACCTGGCTTTGATTCAGAGCCGGTGTGACCCACTTCCCAGATCAATGACATCTGGAGGAGGACGAGGAGGAAGAGGAGGGTGGGGAAGGTCGTGGGGAGGTACTGATGATGTGTAACAAACGCGCCCGTCGGGGGGTAACCTCTGGAGCAGGTAGCGTGGAGGAGGCGCTAAACGACTACGACGTCCAACTGTGTGTTTCATTACGAACAGATGCCGCCACCATGGGAGGGTGAGGAGGAGGAAGAGGAGGAGGGTGAGGAAGTTAGGAATGAAGATAGATGAGAGGGAGAAACGAGAGAAGTTAACACAACAGGAAATGAGGATAGGAATGAAAGTAATGGGGGAAGTTGGAGAGGGGTTAGGAGGATAGTGAGGAAGGAGAGGAGAGAACAGTATGATAGAAGAAGGGTCTAGTGGACAGGAAAGGAAGGAGGAGGATAGTGAGGAAGGAGAGGAGAGAACAGTATGATAGAAGAAGGGTCTAGTGGACAGGAAAGGAGGGAGGAGGATAGTGAGGAAGGAGAGGAGAGGACAGTATGATAGAAGAAGGGTCTAGTGGACAGGAAAGGAGGAGGAGGATAGTGAGGAAGGAGAGGAGAGAACAGTATGATAGAAGAAGGGTCTAGTGGACAGGAAAGGAGGGAGGAGGATAGTGAGGAAGGAGAGGAGAGGACAGTATGATAGAAGAAGGGTCTAGTGGACAGGAAAGGAGGGAGGAGGATAGTGAGGAAGGAGAGGAGAGGACAGTATGATAGAAGAAGGGTCTAGTGGACAGGAAAGGAAGGAGGAGGATAGTGAGGAAGGAGAGGAGAGGACAGTATGATAGAAGAAGGGTCTAGTGGACAGGAAAGGAAGGAGGAGGATAGTGAGGAAGGAGAGTAACGGAGAGAGGGAGAGAAAGAGGTGGAGACCAAGGCATGTAACGGAGAGAGGGAGAGAAAGGAACTATGGGAGAGACTACAGAGAAAATGGGGAATACAAAGTGAGGAAAGGATTATAATAGAACTATAATCCCTGAAAATGGCAGCAGCTCCTCTGACTGTGTGTGTGTGTGTGTGTGTGTGTGTGTGTGTGTGTGTGTGTGTGTGTGTGTGTGTGTGTGTGTGTGCACTGTGTGTGTGTGTGTGTGTGTGTGTGTGCACTGTGTGTGTGTGTGTGTGTGTGCACTGTGTGTGTGTGTGTGTGTGTGTGGTGTGTGTGCACTGTGTGTGTGTGTGTGTGTGTGTGTGTGCACTGTGTGTGTGTGGTGTGTGTGCACTGTGTGGTGTGTGTGCACATTAAACCTTTCACTTTCCCCGAGTTCAAATGCAACACACACGCTCACACACACACAATGTGCAAGGTCATGCCACGCTGTGTGTGAGTGTGCACGTACCTCCAGGCCTTCTGTACGACATGATTCATATGCCTTGTAAATCTTACTCACACAGAGAGTACTAAAGAGAGTATTTGTACCTCTTGTACCGTGTGAATACTAACACACTGCTGCATTCACACGGGTTGGAGTTATTTGCTGCAAACAGCCAATAAACGTACCGACAGTACACATGTAAGGGTTTGTGTGTCTGTGCGTGTGTGTGTTGTGTGTGTGTGTGTGTGTGTGTGTGTGTGTGTGTGTGTGTGTGTGTGTGTGCTCAGACTATATAGCCACTTGCCTTTTAACTGCACTTAACATTCAGGTGAACACACTTTTAGAAACAACATTACTCCTTGAGCTGCAGTACAATGCCAGGTCACTGTGAAGTATTTGTTAGAGGTTTATTTATAGAATATAGTGAACTTTTAGAAGGAAGATGGCGTTTATTATTTGTGTAAATTAGTATTTATTCTCTTAGTTTGTCCGTACATGTTTTTATGGTAGAGGATTATGGCAATTTTGTGTTTTTTTTTTTTTAGATCTGACAAAAAATATAGGAAATCTGACTTCTGAGAAAAGTCAGATTTCTAAGAGAATTCAAAATTCTGACTTTTTTTCTAAGAACTCTAAGAAAAAGTCGAAATTGTGAGAAAAGTCGGAATTGTGAGAAAAAACGTGGAACTCTGAAAAAGTCGGAATTCTGAGAAAAGTTGACTTCTGAGAAAAGTCAGATTTCTAAGAGAATTCAAAATTCAGATTTTTTTCTCAGAACTCTAAGAAAAAAGTCAGAACTGTGAGAAAAACTTGGAATTCTGAGAAAAGTCGGAATTCTGAGAAAAGTCGGAATCTGAGAAAAGTCTGAATTCTGACTTTTTTCTCCGAATTCTGAGAATTTCATAAAAAAAAATCGACTGTGAAAACGTATTAGTCGTGAGATTAAAGTCAGAAACAAATTCACTTTAGGTCAGATCTCAAAAATGTTTGACACGTGTCCCTAATCCTCTCCCGTAGGTTTTTCGAGATAGAGATACTTTTGTAAAGCAAATCCTAGTGTTCTGAGTTTCTGCTTGTTTCAGTTATTTTGTTCCACTTTGACCATTTCATGTTATCACTTGAGTAAAGGCAGAAATATTGTGTGCTAATTACCTGCTTAGTAAATATAATAAGTATTTCATTTAAATGTGACAGTGTCAGCGCAATTGTTTGTTTTTTTGTGGCACTGCCAAACTGCTCCTTTTTGATCGGCTTCCTTTTGATTTTTCCAGCTTTTCAATTAAACCTTTTTTTTTAAATGATTTTTTTCTTTTTGATGAGACAATTTGCATGGAATGTGTTTTTCTACGTGGCGTTACTACCTGAGGTGTAAGACGTTCGTATCTATCCTCTTGTAGGTGGAGCGTCGTTGAGCACCGAGCCGGAGAGGCGCCGGACAAAAAAGACTGCCTTAAGACAAAAAGATCTGTTCTTTTTTCCTCCTCCGATTTACAAAAGAAACAGATTAAGTCCTCAAGCTTTTTCCTCTCTGCTGCAGTTCTGAGGATTTGTACCCCCCCCTCCTCCCTTGCCTGTGGTCGTGAACTGCTTCTTTTTGCTTCATGTTGCACACTCTTGGTACACGGAGACCCAATCACAAAAACACAGGTGAAAGAAAAAACAATGGAGAAAATGTCCCCCTGCATAACAAGGAAGGAATGGTTCTTCTGGGTTCTCCCCCCCACCATGGTTCTTCTGGGTTCCCCCCCACCATGGTTCTTCTGGGTTCCCCCCCCACCATGGTTCTTCTGGGTTCCCCCCCCACCATGGTTCTTCTGGGTTCCCCCCACCACCACCACACCACGTCCTTTGTATGAATGGTTCTTCTGGGTTCTCCCCCCCCACCATGGTTCTTCTGGGTTCCCCCCCCCCACCATGGTTCTTCTGGGTTCCCCCCCCCCACCATGGTTCTTCTGGGTTCCCCCCCCCACCATGGTTCTTCTGGTTCCCCCCACCACCACCACGTCCTTTGTATGAATGGTTCTTCTGGGTTTCCCCCCCCCCCACCATGGTTCTTCTGGGTTCCCCCCACCACCACCACCACGTCCTTTGTATGAATGGTTCTTCTGGGTTCCCCCCCCCCCCCCATGGTTCTTCTGGGTTCCCCCCCCCCCCCCCCACCACCACGTCCTTTGTATGAATGGTTCTTCTGGGTTCCCCCCCCCCCCACCATGGTTCTTCTGGGTTCCCCCCCCCCCCCACCACCACGTCCTTTGTATGAATGGTTCTTCTGGGTTCTCCCCCCCCCCCCCCACCACCACGTCCTTTGTATGAATGGTTCTTCTGGGTTCCCCCCCCCCCCCCCATGGTTCTTCTGGGTTCCCCCCCCCCCCCACCACCACCACGTCCTTTGTATGAATGGTTTCTTCTGGGTTCTCCCCCCCCCCCCCCCACCACCACCACGTCCTTTGTATGAATGGTTCTTCTGGGTTCCCCCCCCCCCACCATGGTTCTTCTGGTTCCCCCCCCCACCATGGTTCTTCTGGGTTCCCCCCCCCCCCACCACCACCACGTCCTTTGTATGAATGGTTCTTCTGGGTTCCCCCCCCCCCCTACCTGATTCTTCTGGTTCCCCCCCCCCCCCCACCACCACCACGTCCTTTGTATGAATGGTTCTTCTGGGTTCCCCCCCCCTCACCACCACCACGTCCTTTGTATGAATGGTTCTTCTGGGATCCCCCCCCCCACCACCACGTCCTTTGTATGAATGGTTCTTCTGGGATCCCCCCCCCCCCCCCCACGTCCTTTGTAGACCATTTTTCGGGAGGTGGATTTGTACTTTTTTGTCGACGCTGCGCTGTTCTCCGAATGGATTTAACCGAACCCTAAATGGACTCGTCACAGTTGCAGTGGATTATCGGCTCGCCACCTTTCATGGTTTTTTTTGTGCTCTTTTTTCCCCGGTTGTTTTTTGCAGCGTGAGAACTGTAGTTTCCAGTGTCACATGTTACGGGCGAAGTGTCACATGTTACGGGCGAAGTGTCACATGTTACGGGCGACTCAATCCCTTTTCAGACCTTTTTGGTTTGAATGTGTTGGTAGCCCTGGTGCCTGTAGTTTAAGATTGACAGTCAGGGTTTCGGAGACAGGGTACAAACGGCGGATAATCAGCCGACCCACCTCCTCTCACCGACCAATAGAAACTCTTCTAAGAACTGACAGGAAGTGTTGTTGAAATATGTTTGGTCCCTATTGTCTCATCCCTACTCAATTGAGACAATTGGCTGCCTGTATGTCATTATATCACTTTCATCTCCAGGAGGTGTTAGCATAGCTTAGCACAAAGACTAGAAGCAGAGGGAAACTGCTAGCTAATCAAACCTGACGAGACACAAAGGCAGGACAGTAGATGTGAGAAATGCCAAAGATATGTTTGCAGTGGTATAAAGAATACTGATAAGAGTGCTGATCGTGAAACTGTAACGTGTTTTCAATTTAAGGAATCTGTGTGACATATGTAATTAGCTTCGTGCCTTTACCCAGGTTTTCAGTAAACATTTCATTCGTCGTCATTCACACGTGGTACATTAATGACACCCATTTTGTTTATGGTTTCGTACCATTTCATTGACCGCTAACGCTTGTAGGCAAGGCATAGTTGACATGAACCGTCTCAAACACTTTGAAAGTATTTTGACTGTGAGAAGAATCTCAAAAAAGCCAAATCTAGCTCACGTTAGCGGCTAATGCTAATAGCTTCATTGTCTTTAGCTTAGCTAGAACTACGCTAAAACAAAGGTTTGATCAAGCTACGCTAGCAGTTTCCCATCACCTCCAGTCTTTGTGCTAAGCTAATAAAACTGTAACAAGTTAAAACATGTAATCACAATGTTCAGATTAATCACAGAGGAAGGATTAAAGTTCACACCTAACTAGCTAATCATTTATCTATTCAGCTATCTGGCTAGCAACCTAGCTGCTACGGCTACCTTCATTATCCTCTACTTCTCTCAATTCAAACGTTTAAAGACATCAAAAGACTTTATTCGTTTAACTCCCAGTCATTTAGGCAGTTAAGATATCTGCCAATGAAATCTCTAAAGACTGAAACTGACCTATTGGTTTATTTCTTGTATTTTCCAGTAAATAAAGACGTGTAGGACCCTGGTTGGTTAGTTAACAGATGAGTAACGTTTGCTCTAAGCTGGACTATCTGTGTGTAAGTACAACAGTGTGTTTATTCTGAAATATAACAGTATGTTTATGGGATATAAAATTGTATAATGGTGTTCGAGTTTGAATATTTGTAGTCATCACTGGTTTGCTGTAGGAGTCAAACAGAGCAGCTCGGACCTGCTGCTGTGCCTGTGAATGTACTTTGTATTCAGAGGTTTTTATTACAATAAACAAGTGCTGATATCAAACATTAAGCTGCTTTAGTTTCTGTATTTTAGAGCCTTTTAATTCAATGTACAGTTTCCATAAACAAGTTCAAAGGTGAGAGGTGTGGAGCAGTGGCGTCGCCTGGCCTGGGCATCCGGGCTTTAGCCCCGAATGTTTTTTCTGTAGCCCCGGACAATTCTCCCTCAATAATATAATACATGCTTTAGAACCGTGCTTTACGTGAACCTCATCATGACACAAGAGAGGACGGCAGCACTGTAATTTCCCGTGTTCAGTGAATGCAACAGAGGCAAGACACCAGACCAATCACAGAGTTGCATGGAAATAACGTGTGCTTGTGTCATTCAAGCTCGGCTCTGTGTGTGTGTGTGGCAATAGCGCATAGTGTGATAGAGAGAGAGAGAGAGAGAGAGAGGGGGGAGGGAGGGACCGGTGTCAGCATGGACCTGTTGTTAGCATCTGCTTAGCTAGCTGCACTAACGGACATAAGGAGCTGTTTGTTCCACAAGAAGCTGGAGGAGAGTCCTCTCCTCTCAGACTGAGAGACTCAGGTGAGCTAAAGGACTCTCTGAGTGTTTAGATAGTTAACTTTAGTCTAAGTTATCTCAGTGGGTCTCAAACGGTTTGGTCACAAATTATTCAAAAGATTATTTTGGCGGCACACCTTCATATGATCATTATAGTTATTAAAAAAAAGAGAATAAAGGAAAAATAGTTTGAAATACTATATGGCAGTAAAACAAGAATAGAGTTTAAAAGGGGAGTGATTAGTAAAATATCCATAAAGAAAAAGTACATCTGTTTCCAGTTCTGCTTCATATGGTGTTGAGAGAGGTATCCATAGATCTCTCCATGTTGCTCTCAAAGTGCACCAGATTGATGCTTTTAACTTCAATATTTAAAAAAAAATCTTCCCGGGGGAGCATCCCCCCGGACCCCCCTAGAGGAGGTGAGCCCCCCACTCATAAAAAATACCACTTTACCCCTGCCTATATGCCGTGAGCTGATTATCGAGCCTTCATTGTAACAGTCGCGGGTGTACTGTGTGTGTGCGTGTGCGTGTGGGGAGTGTTGCAGTAAAAAATGCCACTGTGGGCTAAGCCCCGAATGTTTTCAGGTCCAGGCGACGCCCCTGGTGTGGAGAAAGGAGAGGGAGATATGTATTTGTATAATTATAAATCATGCAGTCACTGAGGTGAACATAGCTTAAAGTGGTGGTGTGTGTGTGGTGTGTGTGTGTGGTGTGTGTGTGTGTGTGTGTGTGTGTGGTGTGTGTGTGTGTGTGTGTGTGTGTGTGTGTGTGTGTGTGTGTGGTAGGTGTTGGCTCACTCAGGTACGCTGCAGTCATTTTCTGACTAATTTTCTCCTTCAGTGACAACTCTACACCTGGTTACACACACACACACACACACACACACACACACACACACACACACACACACACACACACACACACACACACACACACACACACACACACACACACACACACACACACACACACACACACACACACACACACACACCACACACACACACACACCCACACACACACACACACACACACACACACACACAGACAGATACACACACACACACACACACACACACACACACACACACACCACACACAGATCATGCGCTGCTGTAACGATGAAAGGAACCGGCCAATTAGAGTTTGCAATGAACCGATAACGAACCAATCAGATGGAGCCGAGAACACAGTCAAGCTTAAGGGACACGAGTCACGGGTCTTTTTGGATGTGGTACAAATATTTCTGGTCGTTAAAAGCCGTGTGTGTGTG
Source organism: Trematomus loennbergii (assembly GCA_012861695.1). Classification (NCBI taxonomy): domain Eukaryota; kingdom Metazoa; phylum Chordata; class Actinopteri; order Perciformes; family Nototheniidae; genus Trematomus; species Trematomus loennbergii. Next base: position 327,765 of record JAAOOA010000449.1, read on the forward strand.
TGTGTGTGTGTGTGTGTGTGTGTGTGTGTGTGTGTGTGTGTGTGTGTGTGTGTGTGTGTGTGTGTGTGTGTGTGTGTGTGTGTGTGTGTGAGAACCAGTCCATACCTAGTGCTGCTGTTATATTTTAATTAAAGCTGAACAGTGGCCTTAATTACTGCCATGATAAACAACACCTCTCTCTCTTTTTCTCCCTCTCTTTCACACCACTCTTGTCATCAAAGCACAGACAAAGCTCGCCCAGATGTAGACACACACACACACACACACACACACACACACACACACACACACACACACACACACACACACACACACACACACACACACACACACACACAGCCTGCGGTCGTCTCAGTGGTGCAGCAGAACTGTGTTTATGGCTGTTAATGAAAACTGAGGCCGGAGTCCCCAGAATCCCAACGCTAATCACCATCTAACTCTCTGGACAGAGAGAGGAGAGAGAGAGAGAGAGAGAGAGAGAGAGAGAGAGAGAGAGAGGAGAGAGAGAGAGAGGAGAGAGAGGGACAGAGAGAGAGAGAGAGAGGAGAGAGAGAGAGAGGGACAGAGAGAGAGAGAGAGAGAGAGAGAGAGAGAGAGAGAGAGAGAGGAGAGAGAGAGAGAGGAGAGAGAGAGGGACAGAGAGAGAGAGAGAGAGGAGAGAGAGAGAGAGGGACAGAGAGAGAGAGAGAGAGAGAGAGAGAGAGAGAGAGAGAGGAGAGAGAGAGAGAGGAAGAGAGAGAGAGAGGAGGAGAGAGAGAGGGACAGAGAGAGAGAGAGAGGAGAGAGAGAGAGGGACAGAGAGAGAGAGAGAGAGAGAGAGAGAGAGAGAGGAGAGAGAGAGAGAGAGAGAGAGAGAGAGGAGAGAGAGGAGAGAGAGAGAGAGGGACAGAGAGAGAGAGAGAGAGAGAGAGAGAGAGAGAGAGAGAGAGAGAGGAAGAGAGAGAGAGAGAGAGAGAGAGAGAGAGAGAGAGAGAGATAGAGAAGGAGAGAGAGAGAGAGAGAGAGAGAGAGAGAGGAGAGAGAGAGAGAGAGAGGAGAGAGAGGAGAGAGAGGAGAGAGAGAGAGAGGGACAGAGAGAGAGAGAAGAGAGGAGAGAGAGAGAGAGAGAGAGAGAGAGAGAGAGAGAGAGAGGAGAGAGAGAGAAGAGAGAGAGAGGAGAGGAGAAGAGAGAGAGAGAGAGAGAGGGGGGAGAGGGAGAGGGAGAGGGGGAGAGAGAGAGAGGGAGAGAGGGGGAGAGAGAGAGAGAGGAGAGAGAGGAGAGAGAGAGAGAGGGACAGAGAGAGAGAGAGAGAGAGAGAGAGAGAGAGAGAGAGAGAGAGAGGAGAGAGGAGGAGAGGAGAGAGAGAGAGGAGAGAGAGAGAGAGAGAGAAGAGAGAGAGCGAGAAGAGAGATAGAGAAAATGTAGTACATTCAAAAGATGGCACCAACCCTTTTCCTTCTTGACCGTAAATGTTGGTCTTTAGATAGAAGCTGAATGGATAACAGTGGTGCGGGAATGAGTCCTTAAACCTGGAAGTTAGTCAGCATTTGAGCACTTCCTGTTTCTTGGTTTGGTAGTCAATGGTTTTCTGAATGTGTTTTTTAGTTTGAAGCCAATCAGGTCTGTGATGAACACAAACTGGGAGACATACGTCAGTAAATAACCCACAGCTGAACTGTAAAGCAGTGGCTGCTAACACGTGTTTAAATAACTACTAAACGTCATTAAAGGACGGTTACAAAAAGAAATAACTATGGCTTCAGGTCCTCCATCGAGGGGACAACAGGCTCAGTCAGTCAGTCAGTCAGTCAGTCAGTCAGTCAGTCAGTCAGTCAGTCAGTCACAGTCAGTCATCAGTCAGTCAGAGTCAGTCAGTCATCAGTCCGTCCAGTCAGTCAGTCAGTCAGTCAGTCAGTCAGTCAGTCTGGGCAATACTTCATCACAGATGCTTCTGATGCTAATGAGGTTTATATTATGTCAATTATCAAAGTATACATTTGTAACGTAGGGAGTTTATATGGATCTCCTCTTGCATTTCACCGTATAGACAACAAGCATCGATCTCCAATGACAACGTGTGATGGTTTGCCTCACTGAGCATCCTAATTGGGCTCTTTGTTGATTACATAATGAATGGTATTTTACTTTGTTGATGTGATTGGCGAACAACCTCACAATCTGTGCTTACCCGCCAGTCACATGACACAAAGGGGCGGGGCCATGACGAGAGGGACAGTAGCCTATGGGTTGCTCTCAATTAGTTGGTTAATATTTGCAATACAATTAGATGGAAACCTGCTATAGAGGAGGAAAGGGGAGGAAAGGGGGAGAAAAGGGGGAGGAAAGGGGGAGGAAAGGGGGAGAAAAGGGGGAGGAAAGGGGAGAAAAGGGGGAGAAAGGGGGAGGAAAGGGGGAGGAAAAGGGGGAGAAAAGGGGGAGGAAAGGGGAGGAAAGGGGAGAAAA
>JAAOOA010000450.1:0-135000 GCA_012861695.1 Trematomus loennbergii
ATTGAAAAGAAAAATCTTACAATGGTCCTTTACAAATATTAACACTCTTATAAACACTGTATAGCTAACTGGTGTCAGCAGTAACTTTTGTGCTGGTTAACGTGAGAAAATTATTATGAAGTGTACATAAGCTCGGCTAATTTAATACTCTCCTAGTTTTGCCTTGTATTAAAGTTTTTCGAATAAATTCCTGTGTTTTCCTAAGTAGTATGGTGCCAATAATAGAAAACAGATAAAGTTCAGTTGAACATGGCAACAGGCTAGAATGTATTCAAACCAATGATAAATTAATATTTGATGAAGGTGTATTTGGGTAAAAAGATATTTAAGTTACTGTGATGAGATCAAATGAAGCCAGGAATCTTCCCATACAGAAACTTTAAAGGTCCCCTATTATACTGTTTTTCATCAATATAGGTCTCAGATCAACACACTCTCACTCCATAAACGTCCAGGAGCGACGCTTGGTCAGGTCCCGAGGCGTGCAGTTGGGACGCTCCTAGGCTCCTTCAGCTTCATAAAGGGACGCAAATAGCTTTCAACTGATTTAAAGGCAATGTGAGCGTCCATTCCATTGGATAACGGAGAATTGTACACCCGGAAGTAAGTATTCCCCTTACTGTCGATTGATTTGACAGTGATATCTCCACTACTCATCAATTCAAAAACACCAGATTATCCTTGTTAATTACACAACATTGATTGGTTTAATTGTGGCAATGCTTGTATTTTTCTCTTCGATTCGGAGAAACAAATATTTTTTCGGAGTTTAGGATGGCCGAAGACACTACACTACCCAGAATCCCCAACTATCGTTTAGGACTACACCATGTGCTCTGTTGACAAACCCCGTGATTAGTTCTCAAGCTCTGTGATTGGATGTTGGAGTGGCAGTGCACGAAGTTTATACGTCAACAGCACTTTGAAATGGAATGAAATCCATCGACGGCACACTATCCAAATCAAGACTTGAACGTGTCCTACCCCCCCCCCCCCTAGGTCACAGGCTCCTCCAACAGTGCAACACATAAAACAGATACACAGAAAAAATGCAAGTAAATACAAAAGGAAAAATAGTAAAATGTAATAGTGCAATAAGAGTCTATATACAAGTGATTGGAATATATATTAGATAAATAATTTCTAAGTAGCAGCCAGATGAATGTTATGGATGTTGTTTCAAAGTTCAGGTGTTTAATAGTCTTCTGGCCAGTGGGATGAAGCTGTCCCTGAGTCTGGGTTTTAGTCCGATGCTGCGGTACCGCCTGCAGACGGCAGCAGACAGAACAGTTTGTGGCTGGGTGATGGGGGTCTTTTATAATCCTGAGGGCTTTTCTTTAAGGTTAACCTGGTATTTTACTACATTTATTGTAGTTACTTTACAGATTTGGATTAATGATGTGAAATATAAACAACCCTTCAATCAGACTTTAGTTACACCTGAGTCAAATTCAGTGAAGGTGATTGTCAAGTGCCAACAATCAGGCAAGATATTTGGTAGTGGGTGCTTGAGAAGACTAAACATGTATCTGCAGATCCCTATAAAGTATATTCATTATTGTTACGTTCCTTACTGGGCTAGGGGAACCAGAAGGAAGTAACAACATATGAAAAGACCAGGAGAGAGAAAAAAGGAGAGGAAACTGAGATATAAAGCCACAAAGTGACCTTTTAATTAATAAAAGAAAAGGAGGCTCACCAGCCAATTTGCAAACTAACGACAAACCAAAACACTTTCTCATAAAAGAAAGCGACAACAGTAAACCAAGACACTACTCAGAACTTCTACAAGTTGCACGTCCCACGTAGACAACAACAAAACACTACACTGCTGCACAGATCACCCACTGCCATCCATGCAGCTCACAGGAGAAGGAGAGAGAGACTGCAGCCTTCCTCAGGTCCTATATGGAGGCCCTGATTGGGGATTGGGAGCACCTGGGGGAGAGGCTGCACCTGGAGACAATCAGGGAGAGAGAGAGACACACACAAATGCACCAACTGCGGCACGTAACAGTTATTCTCTAATTGTTCATTAAAAACTGTATATAATGGCTATTTTGCACATCCCTTTCAAGATTTCAAGATTTTCTAAGGTTTATTGAAATATCATATACACAACTACGGTGTAGTTATGCAATGATGACAAACTTGGGTCATAGGTTCCTCAACAAAAGATCTATCAATATGTGTGTACCTCCACCATTAAACTGTCATATTCTGCACATTTCTTATTCTATCTACATACATCTTAAAAGAGTATAATAAATATGTATAATATCGGTTAAAATAAGTGCTTCAACATAGTTAACATTGCAGGAAAGTTGTTTGTCAAGTCCCAAAACAAACCATGCAATATATTAAACGTTAAGTACTTTGTCAGGCTTAATATTTATCAGATACCCCCAAAGCTTTTTGCTTACATGTATTTAAAAGAAGACCTTAACCTAAAGTATTATTTAATGTTTTAATAAAGCCTAATTAGTTTGTCTGTTTTGCACATCCTCCTATCAGGCATTAAACTGTTTTATTCTAGATACCATTTACAGTATATTCTTGATATTTTCTATTCTATATTTCTATCATTGACCTTCTACTTTCCTCCTATTTTGTATATACTCTTAATATTTAAATGTTTTCATAAAATATAACACATTCAAAAGTGCTTTACAAAAATGAAATACAAGAAAAACGCATTTTAAAACAGTCATTAAAAAGCAACACAATCTACCTGCATTGCAATTACTAACCAGTAGGAGGTGCGGGTTAAAAGCGGTCAAGTTTACAGTGTTAACAAAATAAAATATACTGCTGTTTCTGGTTTAGTTTACGACTAAACTGTTATTGTTTTGATATTTGTAACACAAAAGCGATGTAAAAAACCCACAGCAACACAGAAAAGATGGTCTTAACATGACCCAGCGGTCTAGTAGTTAATAAAAAACAATAATATCAAAACAAATTATTACTACTAACTTTATTGTGAAATTAAAACCGAACGGTAAAAGAATAGTTTCCGGTCTATTCTGAGGCCCGATCTCTGTAGATAAATAAAGAACTACGACAGATGTGTAATATTTAATGCAGCCAAACCATTTATTACAATGCATTCATGTGATGACTTTCAAAGAGTAAAGCAAGCACTGCTGAATAAAGTATGATTTTATCTTTTACGAAACGTTTTTTTTCCATATGGAATGCAGTTGGAGGTCAACCAATCACAGAGCTTGAGAACTAATCACGGGGTTTGTCAAACAGAGCACATGGTGTAGTCCTAAACGATAGCTGGGGATTCTGGGTAGTGTAGTGTTTCTGCCATCCTAAACTCCGAAAAAATATTTGTTTCTCCGAATCGAAGGGGAAAAACACAAAAGCATTGCACACAATTTAAACCAATCAATGTTGTGTAATTAACAAGGATAATCTGGTGTTTTTGAGTTGATGAGTAGTGCAGATATCACTGTCAAATCAATCGACAGTAAGGGGAATACTTACTTCCGGGTGTACAATTCTCCGTTATCCAATGGGAATGGACGCTCACATTGCCTTTAACAGCCTCCGACACAAACGAATGCCGTGCTTCCATGAGCGTCAAATCCCGCCGCAGATGGGAATACATTGCAATCAGTTGAAAGCTATTTGCGTCTGTTTATGAAGCTGAAGGAGCCTAGGAGCGTCCCAACTGCACGCCTCGGGACCCTGACCAAGCGTCGCTCCTGGACGTTTATGGTGTGAGAGTGTGTTGCTCAGATATATACAAAGCATGTCTCTGAAGTGTTTGCCTCGAAATACCAAACAGATCATTGCAGCATCCCATAATCCCCTCTGTTTCAGCCCTGTTTCCAAAGTGCTGATTCTCTGTCTGTTACTTAGATGAAAATAAGGAGCTCCCCCTCCTCTCCTCTCACATTACATTAAGGAATTTACCCTTATTTAATAACTGTCACTAGTTGGCGAGGAAGCTTTTTAGCTAAAGTTTCATTGTATCGCTTTAAATTAAATGTAGAATTCTGGGGTTGAGTGCTTGAGATAACTTGTAACTAACTTTAGACCAAGTGTTGGGCATAATACAGTCTATGTGTTGGACAAACTGACCAATCGGAATATTTGACAGCTACAGAGGGCTGCATTGTTATAGATTGCACAAGTGGCTTCGTTTTGGCTTGTGGTCTAAATATTGGCTTGAAACTTCAGGTACATTCAGGTGATAGTTAATCTAAGCACTTTCATAAAGTAAAAATAATCTGAATGCTCCTTAAACCAGTGCACAGAGCAGACATTAAATTCAACAAAAACAGAGGACATCAAGAAAAATGAGTGCTTGTCTTCTGTTCATGCAGTGTGTAGATATTGCTACATGTTAAATTGACTAATGTCTGAAACTGTTTCCTCCACCCCCCAGACTGAAGCTGATGGAGATCCAGGCAGGTGTGGATGGATTCATGGTGTACGATCTAGGCTTGATTGAGCCCATGCAGAAAGTAAGCACGCACCATGAGCCTTTCAAAGCTCTCTATAAACACAGATCATCTGAAATGACTTGTGTTTTCTCTCCGTACTCCACCTCTTGTAGCTATTCCAGCTCCACACTGAAGGTGATAACCAGCTCCACCAGCTTCTGGAAGATGTGACGGTGACCCCTGATGACCTCCTGTCCATGCCTTCAGTCAGTCGCTCACTCATCCCACAATGACCAGCAGAAGATACCTTTCAAAGCTGTGTTATTTAAACATAATAGATTAATACATTCAGATTGAACCATTGATTGCAAATCCATCCATTTCCAGATGGACTGGAACAAGTTGGGTATCAAGTTGGTTGAATTGGTTATTTACAGTGGCTGCACATTCAAAAAGACCGAAGTATTTTACTTACTGCAGATATTTTTGGCAGATATAGGTTTAGAGTAAGGTAATATAAGGCAATATTTTTATTGTAGATTAATCCAGATGTTACGCCCCATGGTAAAAGGGGAGAAATAGAGTGAAGTGATGCTTCCCTAGCGACAACTTTACTCAAGTCAAAGTATTTGCAGAAATACAACACTGCAAGTAGACTGTATACAAAAAGCTTCTTGTAATAGAGAGTACAAACCCTTTTCTATTACTAATTACATAATACTGTAATTATGAGGCTTATTATTGAAGTACTGCACTTAAGTGAGAAATGGAGGTACTTGTGCTTGTATTTTTATTTACTGCTACTTTATACTTTGACCACACTAAAAGTAGTGTTTTTAGATCAAATGTTGTACTCTTTACTGCACTACATTTATATTACGATTTAGTTTCTATGTACTTTGCAGATTTAATTAAAAAAATAATCCAACTAATACATTATTATATATTATTATATTTAAGATAGCCAGCAGTAATCAAAAGTTATTCTGATAAACCCCACTTTTACCAAGTGTGACATTGACTTGATTAACAATAATACAAAATATATCAATAATTATATGAATAATTATAATACTATCATTTACCATCCTGCATAATGAGTCATTTTACTTTTGGTACTTACTTGAGTACAATTTTGAATCAAGGATTTTCACTTGTAAATAAGTATTTTCACACTAGTATCTACTTTAAAGCACAGATCTGAGTATGTGCATGTGACAGAGCATGATAGAAGGAAATGTAAAACTGATATTGTTAGCTTCACATAAAGAACATATATTGTGTGTTTTTGTGTTACTTTGTCCTCAGGGAGGAGTCACTCTTTATGGTCTGAAGTATAACATTGCAGTCGGGGTCCTCTTTATCAATGCTTGGCTCTCAGGTAAGTCCACGTTCATATTCTTCTTCTCTTCTTCTTTAGGAGCACTCAGGATGAAGCTTGCATAATGTTAGAATCATGTTCTGTTGTACAGGTAAAGGACACTTCTTCTACAGAGGCCAGGTGGAGGATTCAGCCACAGCAGAGATCTCCAGATCACAGGTGGGCTTTACTGCTTACACTGAAAACACTGTGCATGACCCCTAATCATATAAATAGAGATTCTTTTACTACATTTTAGAGCTTTGCACATAGAGAAATTATTCATCACTTCATGAGAGGGACATGTCCACTGAGATATTACTAATACTTATCACGTTCCTGTTGCAATACCTGCAGGTTAAAAATAATACAGTAAATGCAAGACTTTCGAACATCATTTCTTATAGTTTAAATGCATGTTATCAACATTTTGTGACAACTGCAGAATGTCTTCAAGTCGAGTGTCATTCAGTTCCATTATAATGAAGTGAAGACAGACATCTCCACAGTTGATATCTCCAACAATCGGATTCAACCAGCATTGTATAGCCACATTGACCCTGAGGTATAAACAAGTTTGTGTGTGTGTGTGTGTGTGTGTGTGTGTGTGTGTGTGTGTGTGTGTGTGTGTGTGTGTGTGTGTGTGTGTGTGTGTGTGTGTGTGTGTGTGTGTGTGTGTGTGTGTGTGTGTGTGTGTGTGTGTGTGTGTGTGTGTGTGTGTGTGTGTGTGTGTGTGTTCAGGTGTGGCAGTGGATCCGTCACCAGACTCAGCTGGAGGATGACAGCAGGGTGGTGAGCAGACGGCTGGTGACTGACCTCAGTAAGGAGCTGGTGATGGAGCTGTTGATGGAGCTGGGGACAGGCCGTCACTCTGACAGGTGAGCACCTTCAGGACGCCTTTTAGACAAGCCAGTGATATGGACATGTGTCAATGGCAGATCACTGCACCGTTGACATTTAAGGTCACCTATTATGCAAAACCCACTTTCTCATGTTTTATACTTAAACATGTGTCCCCTGTGTGTTAAGAGACTCTGAAAGTTTCAGGAAAAAAGATTCTCTCTTTTTGTCCTGATCCATCTATTTAAATCCTGTCTGAAAATCAGCTGATCAGATTTTGGCCACTTTGTGATGTTTTTTGGGTTGTGCAAACATTAGCCAATAACCAACCTTATCACCTGAATCTCCTCCTAGAGCAACATTGTGTTTTAAAAAACAAAACAATTATCTCTCAGAGGGGCGTGGCCAGCAGCAGCTCATTAGCATTTAAAGCTACAGACACAGAATCAGCACTTTTGGAACAGGGCTGAAACAGAGGGGATTATGGGATGCTGCAATGATCTGTTTGGTGTTTCAGCAAAACACTTCAGAGACATGTTCTGTATATATCTGAGACCTGTGATATATTGTTGAAAAATAGTATAATACCTTTAAATCGTAATTTATTTCCACACAATTATAAACATCATGCTCCCTTTGATAAATGTGTATTTGCTGTTTTCTAGACATCACCTCTTTCAGATACTAGTCAGACTAATGCTGATATTTGGCTTCAATTTCACCAAAAAGAGTCACAGTCTTTGAAACATATGCCACTTCAGGTGTGGAGCTGTCTCCTATTTTATATTGTGGTGCTTATTCTTCAATACCAGTGCAACAAAATCATGTATGTCCATGGCTTGTAAGCTACAGGTAGCACATTGTGCCCTGCTGAGGAGAAAAAGCTTATATCATAATCATCATTCATCAATCATAAACAGTATCATAACTTTGACTTCACATTCATGTTCGTTGATTTCATATTTCTGTAACTTTCCCTGTTTGAGTTTCAGTATTTATTTCTATTATTGGACAGAAGTTTCTCTCTCTGTGTCTTCCTCAGGGATAAACGGAGGTTACTCACAGCAGCTGACATGTTCCTGGAGGTTGTCCTGAAGAGAGATTTTCCAGAGTTCATCACCACATACTTGAACCAGGACCACACCTTTCTCAGCTCCCAGAACACTGGACAGGTGGAGGCTATAGGTGGAGAGATACCCCGACCCAAAATGTGAGGGTCCGGCTGCAGACTGCTTCCTGTGCTCAGTGCTGTCTAAGGAGATTCCTTAGATATTATTTGAGCTAGTTATATAGAATGTATCAACAAGTTGGATTAAATAAGATTTATTGATAATGAAAACAATGTTTGGTTGCTGCCATGCTGCTCTGAATACGCACATAAAGGCATCAACATGTACTTCTCTGAAAGAACCAGCAGAACCAGACCAATGTGGATTCTTGTGTTCGCAGTGATACTGTAAGTCACTCCCTGTCAAATTAAAGGCAATAACACAGTCTGCATTAAGAAGCATCTTGTTTTTCCTGATTGAGGGTAGAGTATATGCTACATTGTGAACAACAAATCCATTTTGTAATCTGCAGAAGGAAAGCTAGTTAACGTTACTCTCTTCTGGGAGGATAACCACTAACAGCCAGAGTGGGTGTAACGCGTTGTAACGCGTTACTGTAATAATATTACTTTTGTCGGTAACGGAGTAGTGTAACGCGTTACTTTTATAATTCAGTAATCACACTACAGTTACTAACATTGCCCCGACACGCGTTACTTCGTTACTTTTATAAAATCAGTCATCACACTGACAGACAAGAGGGATTTCCGCCAGGTTTATATGTACGTAATCTGCGCGACTTGCGCGTCCACATCTCCACGTGCAGTGCTGCATAAACATGGCTGAGTCAGCGATAACTTTCGAGGGGTGGAGGTATGCCCATTATTTTGAGTTCGTCCGAAGAATAGACAGGAATGTGACGGTGAGGTGCAAACTGTGTCCAGGCCAGAAGCTGTTATCCACTGCTGCAAACACCACGTCAAACCTCAACAAACACCTGCAAAGAACACATGCTAAGGTGAAGCTAATAGCTAAGGACCCCCGAACCCAGAGTGAGGATGTTGTGAGTGCGCCGCCGTAAGAATTTGGAGGACCGGTAACCAAAGCAGAGATGGACAGGCTTGTAGCATCCTTCATAGTAGAGGTAATGTTGCCCATTTGCACAGTGGAATCACCATCGCATCGTTCAGAGATATACTGCGCAAAATACAGATAGCAGGAGACAGAGGACAGCCATGGTCAGAGCTATCTGGATCAGTCTTATGCGACAATGGAAACTGAACTAAAGAGAACATTTGAAACTTTAGCAGTCTGCGTGATCTGCCTGCAGGGAGGGGCGGGCCGGCCCTGTGAGTAAAGTAACGAGTAAAGTAACGAGTTACTTTATGTAGAGAGTAACGAAGTAGTGTAATATATTACTTTTTTTTAAAGTAATATGTAATATGTAATATATATATTATATTTTTTTAGTAACGACCCCATCTCTGCTAACAGCATATGGCAAAGGAGCAGTGTTGGGTGTAATGCGTTACAAAAGTAACGGAGTTACAGTAATGTATTACTTTTTGCTGTAACAAAGTAATGTAACGCATTACTAATGAAATTTGGGTAATATTATCCGTTACAATTCTCAGTAACGCAGTTACAACACATTTTAACCCGAAATTAAATGGTGTTTTGTTTTTTAAGAATTCACTAACATCGCGAGACATTCCGACACCAGAGAAAAATTGTGCGGGTAGATTAGTAAACCTGGTGTTTACCCTTCAGGCTCATCAAATCCGGCCCGCAACTTCATTTTATGTGGCCCCGCAAGAGCTTGCAAAGAATATAATACGTTTATTATACGGTTACATGCCACTTTACAGAAGCAGGTTGCCCATAAACTACATGTCCCACAATGCATCTCGTTTTGTGACATGCACACTGAAGACTTGCAATTATTTGCCCTGGACTTCTGCTTTCAGAAGTAGTTGGTAGTTAATTACTAAGTTATTATCCTATCCGATAATAATCTATATATATATATATTATATATTATATAGTATATTTATATATGTATATTTATATAGTTACAACCGGCCCCCATAATGCTAATGTGGCCCGCGATGAAATTGAGTTTGACACCCTGGTCTATACGATAGAGAACGTCTCCGTGTGGCGGGGCCTTAGTAACATTAGAAATCCACCATCAACAAAGCAGGGAAAACACCGGGAACAGGAAGGAGCTGATTGGCTTGGAAGACTAACGACTGATTCAGAGGAGGTGTGTATGGGAAGTAAGACCGGAAGTAAAACCAGACGAGATTCAAAGTTGAGAATGTCTTTAAAATAAAAACATAATTAATATAAAACATGTCCTATATTTCTGAAGTTAATATCACACAAAGCAGAAAGGTACAAAAGCGTTTTGATGCTGATAAAGATTGTCCGTGCATCTCTCAGTATAGGAAGACACACACATCATCTCTGCTGGGTGAGATTGCTGCATGTATTAAAGGAGAGGTGTCATGGCCATTTCCACTGATCATAATTCCATTGTTGAGGTCTACTAGAATAGATTTATACTGTGCATTTTTCCAAACTCACATTGGTTTCTCATACAGCATCTCTGTAAACTACGTGTATTCACTGAATTTCACTCTCTGCCTTTAACGACTCGTTGTAGCTCCCAAAGCTCCAGCCCCCACCCTCCCTGTGAGCACAGTGTGCTCTGATTGGTCGGGACGTTGTGAATCGCGCTGAGCTCCGTGGAGGTGTTGTTTCCTTGTTTAGGATACATAGCGAAACACAGCCAAACTCATCCTGAGCACACACAAACTCACAGCCGAAGTAAAAACAATAAGTGTGGCTTGATATTGAGTAAGAAAAAGGTTGATAAACGCTGTGAGAATGGGTCTGCAGAGAGAATTTGGCCGCGATCCCAACTGTCTGTTATCAGCCTGCAGCCAGGGAGGAGAAATCAGCAGAGAGTGTGTGTGTGTGAGGAAGTCCGTGGATTGGTCAATTTGGACCAATCAGGGGGCTTAACGTAAAGGCTCCGCCGACGTAACGTAACAGCTCCACGGATTGGTCCATTTCGTTCGGGTACCGCATTACATCATGCCGTACCCGGAAGAATCAAATGGACAATGACGTATCTCCAACGAGGCGTTTTGGGGAGGTATTTTCTAGAGTTTTACTCGCTACAGGGTGTACTTTGAGGGTTTTGACTCTGCACACCGTTTACATGCATAAAAACCTTCATAACACACAAGGGGACGGGTAATAACCGGAAAAGCATGACACCTCTCCTTTAAACAAACAAAAATGTATCAAAAACTCTTTAAATAAAATGTTTTTATAATATTTACCTCATTAATGTGCACATGTTTGTTCTGCAGCACAGAGGCATATATTGGCACAAAGAAATGAGAAAAGATAAATGGGCTGAGTCCGACCCCATTTCACTCTGTGTTGTGGTGTGGAGTCTCAACCTGACTGATGCATTGGCTTCAAGCCCTTTTATACCAGGCGGCTTATTGCAAGCAGATGTTTTGTGCTGTATTATCATTAGTAAAATATTGTTTGTGAATAGGACCATGAAATGGATAGTAGTTGCAAGTGATTCCAAATACATGGTGTTATCAGCGGTCTTCCTGTATATGGCCCTTAACAGAGTGGGAAGGAATGAGTCCTAAAACCCAGAAATGAAGTAGCATTATGGCAAATCCTGTTCCCTCATCTGAAAGTCAACGGTTTTTAAATGTTTTATTTTTTTGTTTAGATTAATAAAAAGATCTGTGCACAAGAGATTTTCACCAGTTCTACATCGTAAAATAAGTCAGTAAATACCCCACTTGTGAATGGCCGAAGCGGTGTCATTGAAAAACAAGTGACATAATGAGACCACTAAACGTCATCACACTGAACATTACCCGCTTTAGCCTAGCGGTGGTTACAAGAAGTCATACAAGTGTGATGTAGTTCCTTTGTAGCTCAACGTTAGCTTTTCATCTCTGGCTTTAGCATTTAGCTTCAATTATTATAAAAGTGGTGTTAATAAGTGGGGATTAACCTGCTGAACAAAACAAAATATGTTTGCCACAGATCTTCCAATGGAAATAGGTGATTTTATTTTTGCCCTTGAACCCTATTCAAACTTAATATTATTGTTTTCAACTTACATAATAGTTATGTGAAGTCTGTTTGAAATAAAACATTTAATTAAAGTCTATGTTTCAGTTTTTTCATTACAGTCATACCTGATGCCTAAAGTGCCAGTGTGTCAAGTAGAAACTAGTTTATTGTGTATTATTAAATCAAAGAAACACATTCTGCCAGAAGAAATTACATTTAGAGTCTGAGCTCTGACGTTTAGTATGGTTCAACTTATCTATAGGCTACCAGAGTCTCAATACAGACTATTGCCGGATTCCTATGAATGTTCTTGTTAAATGTTTTATTGTAAATGGGAAAGAAACTCCAAACCAACCAAAACCAGCTGTAAAGTCTGACTGACAGGATGTTGGCATTGTCATAGGGGTTAAGGACACTGTAATAATATGACAGTATTGTGAAATAATGAAAGAACAAAACAAAGAGATCAGAGACCTTTAAAATAATGATTATAAAGAAGAGGTAAGCTTGAACACAACCTGTGCAACATCATAGGATCTGAAACTGTGTCATCATTCTGAGCTCTCCTAGCATCAGCACTGACCAGAAGATAGAAAGCAGGCGATATGATTCACTGCTGTCAATGTCACCGGGATGATCTCTGACCTCTGACCCTGGGTGGTGGCAGTTTTATGAGCTTCATAAAAGAACTGGAAAAGTTGGCTGCTGACGATTTATATGTTTTTACTTGTGTGTGTCTGTTCTTGTTGGTGTGTGTTAATAAATGTTTTGGGTTGACTGCTCTTGGTGGTTGTGTTAATACAGATGTGTTAACCTCTTAAGCACGGCGGTCCTCCCATTGGACCCCTCCCACCGTTTTTTTTTCGAGATAATGTCTCAGGGCTTCTTAACATTTATGAAACTATTAATGTGTAGAAAAACCTAGAAACCTATAAGCTTTACAGAGGGTGGTGAAAGCTGCACAGCACATCACCAGGACGGAGCTGCCATCCATGGAGGACCTCTACACCCAGCGGCTCAGGAAGAAACCCCTCAGGATTATAAAAGACCCCATCACCCCAGCCACAAACTGTTCTGCCTGCTGCCGTCTGGCAGGCGGTACCGCAGCATCCGGACTAAAATCACCAGACTCAGGGACAGTTTCATCCCACAGGCCATAAGACTGTTAAATACCTGAACTTTTGAAAGAACATCCATAACATTCATCTGGTTGTAACTTATACTTATATATATCAATATTCCAATTACTTGTATATAGACTATTCTGCACAATTTCTATTATATTCTATTTTATTTTATTTACTTGCACTATTAGTTTTATTGTGTTGCACGGTTGGAGAGCCTGTGACCCAAGAATTTCATTGTCATATCTACACTGTAGCTATGTACATATGACAATAAAAGCCTTGAATCTTGAATCTTGAATGACAATTTTCCTTTGTGTATTCACCTGGAGCTTTTCTTGCACTGACATGTTTATCCCAGAACTTCACTAAACTCTGGCTCTTGATGGGGGTTTCCACGTTCTTCAATAAAGTACAACTTTACAAGCACAAATAATGCTTTTCTTTAAGCTGATCGTTCGTCAGAGGGAAACTTTGTACATGTTACTCAACTACATTCATCCGGAACTTACCTTTAACTGTCTTTATAATTTTATAATTATAAAAAATATGTAATTCATTTGTTGATAAGGGCTAAACGGGCCCCATTCCTTACTTTTCAATGGCATTTCTAAAGAATGACAAAAGGAAACTTAAGAAATGTAAAGCTATATATCATTCAATAAACTTAAAAACTGCTCAAGCATTAGATGGACACCAGAGGGTAGTACAGAGACAGGAAGAATAATAATAACTAGAGAATGCAATTCCTGAAGAAATTGCTAGTGGGAATGCTTTATGCTGAAAAGCTGACGCTAAACTGCTATGCTGAAATGTAATGTGTAAGAAGAAAGTGAAGAATTTAGATTGAAATGATACATGAACACTGGGGGCTTGAATGTGTGATAAGAGAAGAAAAAAAGTAAAAAGGCTTGGAAAAGCAGCAGAATATTTGAACTGCAAACTTTTGAACTAACTTGATGGTGAATGATCTGTCGCCATGGCAACGGCATTTGATGACACCCCATAATACGCTTAGATGCGTTGATGGCTGCATCGTTACCAAACCTGTGAAGTTTTGGGCCGTTTGAAGCATTTTCACTGAAGTTATGAGAAAACCGTGTTTCATGGCGAGCATTGTGTTGCCATGGCAACGGCATTTGAAGAAATCTCAAAACTGTCTCGTAGATGTCTTCACGGCTGGACTGTTAGCACACATGTGAATTTTGAGCACTTTTTGAACATTTTCATAGGAGTTAAAGGGACATGTGTTTTATGGCGAGGGGTGCGTTTCCATGGAAACGGCATATGGTGAGATTTCAGATTTGGCGTAGAGCTGTTGAGGCATGGACCGGTGATATACAAGTGAAGATTGGGGGATGATTGGACCGTGTCCATTGGACTTACAGCGACATCGTGTTTCATGGCGAGTGGTCTGTCGCCATGGCAATGGCATTTGATGACACCCCATACTACGCTTAGATGCGTTGATGGCTGCATCGTTACCAAACCTGTGAAGTTTTGGGCCGTTTTGAACATTGTGTGTGAGAGAGAGAGAGAGAGTGTGTGTGTGTCTGTGTGGGTGAGAGAGAGAGAGAGAGAGAGAGAGAGAGGGAGAGAGAGTGTGTGTTGTGTGTGTGTGTGTGTGTGTGTGTGTGTGTGTGTGTGTGTGTGTGTGTGTGTGTGTGTGTGAGAGAGAGTATGAAATGAACAGTTAGAACTGACTGCTGTCAGTTGGAGTGATGACATCATCATGTTCCATTACACAGGTGTTTATAGTTGAGCTAACGAGCTCTGTAGAGATCAAAGGTTTGCATTGTTCTGAATGAGAGATGAACCTCTTATGCTGCGTTCACACCGGACGTGATGCGAATATTCGCTTCGCTCCAATCGCTCAAGTTTCACCGCGGCTTGCAGTTTGTTTTATCGCGTCATTCAAAACAGACATACCGTTGACGCACCGCGCCGTTGACGGACAGTTGAGGTTGTTTACACTTCCATGCAAGATCGTTTTGATTATTTCTGTCGTTGACTATGGAGGATATAACAACTATTGCTGCTTTGTACCTTCTGTGGAAGTCCTACAAACGTAGCAACAAACGCCGCTCTGTCTGGGTCCACAATATAATCAAGCGTCGCACACAGTTTGGTGAATATCATTGTTTGATCAAGGAACTGCGCCTGGATGACTGCCGTTTCCAGCGGTATTTTAGGATGACCTGTGTCCAGTTTGATGATCTTCTAGCTCGGGTTGGTGTCAGGATTTCCCGGATGGACACAAACTACAGGCGTTCCCTCTCAGCTGCGGAGCGCCTGTCAATATGTCTCCGGTAAATTGCTTTGTTTTGTTTTTTATTAGCGTGTTAATATGAATACAACATATTTAATGAATCTTGCACGTCATGGTGAATCAATGCCACAGCACTATGGATCAAAATGAACTGTTTGTTGTTATTATTTAATTATAATAAACGTTTAAAAGGGATGCTTAAATAACTCCCATCATGATAGTTTTAATTACTTTGTATACTGCAGGGTAGCTTGTGAATTTACTCCAGTTGGAACTAATTGTCTAATCTGATTTAACACTTGATTATATTTCACATTATTTCAAATCTGGAAAGTAACTAAAGGTATTAAATACATACCATTTAATGTAGCCTACTTAGTTACTTTACACCACTTTTTCAGGTTATGTCTTCATACAACTTTGTTTGATTTATTTTATATATGTTTCTTTTCTTTTGTGCTGCAGGTACCTCGCTACAGGAGATTCATTCAGGACAATTGCCAACAGCTTCCGTGTTGGTGTCTCAACAGTCTCTACCATCATCCCTGATGTGGCCACTGCTATCTGGGACTGCCTTGTGGAGGAGTTCATGGCTGTGCCCTCTACAGAGGAGTGGAGGTCAATAGCAGAGAAGTTTGAGGAGCGGTGGAACTTTCCTCTCTGCTGTGGAGCATTGGATGGGAAACATGTTGTCCTCAAAGCCCCAGAAAACACAGGATCCCAGTTCTTCAATTACAAAGGAACATTCTCACTTGTTCTTTTGGCAGTTGTGGATGCAGAGCGTTGCTTTCGTGTCATTGATGTTGGGGGCTATGGAAGAACAAGTGATGGTGGCATTCTGGCCAACTCTGCTTTTGGTCAAGCCCTGAAATCTGGCTCCCTCCAACTGCCTGCTGGCCTGCCACTCTCAGGAGGTGACCACCTGGGACCCCTGCCACATGTATTTGTTGCAGATGAGGCCTTTCCTCTCAGGAAAAACCTCATGAGGCCATTCCCTGGGCGCAACCTTCCCAGAGAGCGCAGAATATTTAATTACCGTCTGTCTCGAGCTCGGCTTGTTGTAGAGAATGCCTTTGGGATTCTCTCATCCCAGTGGAGGATGTACAGGCGTGTAATTGAGGTCCAGCCAGAAGTTGCAGAGAAGTTTGTGAAGGCTACCTGTATTCTCCATAACTTCTTGCGCAGGACAACCCAGGCAAACACACAGAGGGCCTTCTCAGTTGCTGATGTGGAGCCACTGCCAGGTCTAGGAAGAATTGCAGCCAACAACTCCGCAAGAGAGGCCATCAGAGTTCGGGAGGTCTTCACATCATACTTCAATGCAGAGGGAACGGTCCCATGGCAAGACGACGTGTAATGCACCAGCACACATTAAAAGGCTCTTTTAAGAGCCACCCACACATACTATTGAGCAACCTCCTGCAACATTTCTATCCCAACACCAGATTTAGGTCACCAATTCATATAATTATTTCTGTTAAATCCATGAATTATTGTTTTGTGAGGTAGTGCCACTTTCTGCTTTTTAAATGACTTTATGATTTTAGGCAAAGCATATAATAGAAGTACATTTTGACTTTAAATGTAATAGAATTATGAAAATATGCAGTCTGTTATTGTGACGACCCCTCCACACCACGAGTGGTGCCGTCGGCTCTGTGTGTGTGTGTGTGCTTATCCAGTGCTGTGGGGCCGGCATTTGTCTGATGAGCTGCACCTGTGTCGGGGAGCCGAGAGCCAAACCGGATTCGTCCCTCGCCCTCATTCCTCTTGCCACTCTCTTCATGCCAGCCTCGGGGGACCTATTGCTGGCTTCGTTTATTTGTTTAAATATAAATAAATTATTGTAATATTGTCGCACCTCGTCTCCACTCTCAGGTTTTGTTAGGAATACTCTGTTACAAGTCAAAGTTAGTTACTTTACACTACTGTGCACAATACAATCACCTTAATTACATTATTAATTATGTGATGACCATAAAGAAACCTAAAGAAAAGTATGTGATGGCGAAAGAATAAAGGAACATACGTGGGTATCATTAAACAAAGTTTTATTATCAATTTAAAAATATAAACTATATACAATGATTATAAATATTTACAAAAAGCCTGGTTTGTTCCCTTCAAAGATTGTCAACCCATGGCAGGTAATTTATAAAAATTCCAAATTTAGCACAACTGTGCTTGCTTCATAAATTAATTTATGTATTTCAAACTTCACAAAGTTCTTCTGCTGCGTTGGCAGTCTTTGAAGGGAAGGAAGCAGGCTTTGGAGGAAATGCTCATCCTCCGAGAGTGGGGCAGGCAGAGCACCAGACCTCTGTGCCAGGGCCTCAAGGAGGCGTTCATGCACCTCATTTTCATTATTTCACTCCTGGGCCTTTTTCTTCCTGCATGACAAAAACAAATAGCATTTTTTAGTGAAGGTACAGCAATGCATCAATACAATAAAATGCAATCAAAACTGTCATTTACATACCCCTTGGTGCTCTGCCTACACCACTAGGTCCTGCAGGGGCATCAGTGGGGACAGCAGCAGGGACAGCAGGAGGGGCATCAGGGGCATCAGGGGCATCATCATGCGCCTCACTGCCCTCTGAAAACTCATGTTCATCTGTAAATATTGAAAATATAAGAAAGATGTATTTTGTATTCCATTGAGGCAAATATAATAATGAGATAGTAAAATGGAACAGGTAATGTAATTCTAGATTTTGTGAGAATACAACTTTTTACAATTGCACTTGTATTATTATAATTACTTATTGATAAATTAAGCAGTTATAGCCTTGATATTCTCTTAAACTTTGATTTTTACATTTTTTTTGAGATTTTGTATGACTTTCCTATGCAGTGTGAATGAGTGTCTCCACTTGTCAACCAACCTCTTCCATCTGCTCCCTGTGCTTCACCTCCATACTCTGAGGTCCTGTCTTCCTCGACCCCCGACACCATATTGCTGGTGGTTTTTCTCGGGGTAACAAATGGGTCGAGGAAGGACAGGACCGCAGAGTATCTCCACTTTTTATTGGTCCCTGCTGCTGACCCACTCCTTTTCTCTTCCTTCTCCCTCTTCCTTTCTTTACATAGGTGTCCCTCAAACTCTTCCATTTCTTTCGGCATACCTCCTCTGACAAGAAAAAAAACGTTTACAAACGGTAACTTTTAACCGTTATCTGCCGTTAAACCGGCGGTTGAGCTAACTTGGTTAATGCTAAATCTGTAATCAAGCAAACAACGGATGTATATTTTGTATAACTTACCAGGTATGCCTACTTCCTCACTTATCCTCCATGCTCTTTCTTGTTGCGGTCCCGGTAGATATATGACATTGTATCATATATCTCCGGGAACCCACTGACAGCAACAACGATTTTCTCTTCCATCTTTTCAACTGATCAACAGCAGGACGTCTGAGGAACGTCAGAGGGAATCCCAACGCTGATTGGCTTCCGCGAGAACGCGTCATGTGAATTTGACGCTCGAGTTGAAAAAATTGAACTCTCGCGTTTAACGCGGCACCGTTCAATCGCCTCAATCGCGTGATTCGCGCCGCGTCCACCGCTTCATGCGCGCCGTCGGAGCGAATTCGCGTCTGTCCGTCTCTGCATCGACTTACATGTAATCGCGCCGCCCCCAAACGTCGCATCTCGTCCGGTGTGAACGCAGCATAAAGCTGTGAGGAGACTCATGGTAAAGGTTACTTTGAAGCCTTTTTTTTACTGTGACTTGGAAAGCTCTTTTTGTCTCTTTTCTTTCCATCTTGTCTCTGTCGGTGTCTTGCATGAACGTCTTAACCTGAGGAGACAGTAAAAAAATTACAAGTGTATATTTTTCTGTCTGCTTTTTACCTCCATCTCTGCTCTGTTGGGGTACACACCTGGTCCAGCTGTTTCTCTGTGTCGTTTATATCAACCGCTTCATCTGCCTTTTCGTCTTGACACGTCATTTCGTAGAGGTTGAGTGTCGCCATCTTGATTTGTCCCAGGAGAAGTGTTTCATTTGATGCGGTTTCCTGAATGTGGTTCCACTTCCTCTCCTGTGTGGGGACAGGGCAACCCGGTATCACGGCAAGACGTGAACATGTGACGATCTACCATGCTGGGAGACGTGAATATGTCACGGTTTCGTCCCTTCAAACGTGACAGTTACACGGTATTGTTAACATGGCCCAACCAGTGGAGAAATACCCGGAAGTGCCAAGCAAATGGTCTACCGCGCCTATTGGTCGGTTTTCATTGTCCAAATTAGATGTTTTTAATTTATATTTTAATCGTCACACTCGATTTTGCACGTGCTTTAACCACTAGGCGGTGCACACAAGGTACACACAGCCATAATAACTTTGTATTATTAGTGTAGGACACTTGTGTATGTATAACATCTGAAGATGTGTAGTTTTATTCATGTTTTCACATAATTGTACAGGATATTGCTATATTATTTCACATGTTTTACTTATAATATCTGATTTGTAAAATCACAGAAATAAAAGGTATATCCGTCATTTAACAGTAAGCTATTGAAATTCTGAATCCATAGATGTGTCTCCCATCACCCAAATCCCCTGACTATTCTCTCAACTCAGTATTTACATTCTTATATTCAAAGAAAATCAGTAATATCTTTAAAAACGACAAGTCCTTTTATATCAGCTGTGCACCGTTATGGTGTATAACGTATTTATTTTCGGATTTCACATCAACAGTAAGTCCGTTTAACTAAAATGTCCGTGCGGAACAATACCCCCAACCCATAGATCCGTGGGTGAATAATGTCAATCACCACATTACACACATTCCTTCACATGTACATTTTAATTTACATTAAAGTATTTCGTGAGGCCTTCTAAAATGTTTTAAAATATAATTAGGGTTGTAGTTGAAGAGTTTGTAAATTGCGTTGCCTGGCAACGCAATCACACAACATCACGTCCGTTAATTCCACATCCACACACATGGATTAACATCGATTTAATACATTAATGTAGCCTTTGTTTCTGCTAAAAGAGGTGTCGACCAGCTGGGCAACAAGAAAATCGGCGAAATCAAGTGTGATGATTAAAAAATAAATTAAAAACATCTCATTTTGACAATAAAAACCGACCAATAGGCGCGGTAGACCATTTGTTAGGCACTTCCGGGTATTTCTCCACTGGTTGGGCCATGTTAACAATACCGTGTAACTGTCACGTTTGAAGGGACGAAACCGTGACATATTCACGTCTCCCAGCATGGTAGATCGTCACATGTTCACGTCTTGCCATGATACCGGGTTGGGACAGGGACAACTTCATTTCACACAGAAGATCATCATTTGATTTGGTGTTAGCTTTGATGCCGGACTTTGACCCGGGGTCAGCTCTCGTACCCATTCCAGAACTTCAGAGCGCTCTTTCTCATGCTCCACCTCCATCTGGGACAGCTCGTAGTTCTTCTGCAGACGCATGAGGCGATGCTGTTCTTGCTTTGACTGCAGGGTTCTCCTCAGCTCGTCATACTTCTCACGCTTCTTCAGGTCCTTCTGAAGGTGACTCTCTCGAATGCGGAGAAGGTTCTCCATATGATCTGCGAGGCTCTTTGCATCCTTAAACTGTAGAAACCACACACAATGTAACTCCATTATTTCAAATTCATTATCTAATCAATACACTTTATGGACCACACCTGCAAACATCATACCATGATTTTTTTTTTAAATAAAGCATAAACCTGGAGGAAGAAAGAGACAGAAATGCTATTCCTCACAACAATGCCATATATTAAATGTGTGTGAATACTGTTGAGGACATCATCAAGAGACAAGATTTAGAAAGATCAAAACAATTATAAAAGTAATTGTTATGATTTCACACACAGACTATTCCTGTACATTAACATGTTTAAATTAGATTCTCTACCTTCTAAAAAAATCCCTTGCAGTACCTTGGTCAACTTGGCCGCCCACTCGAAGCTCACAGCGTACGGAGTGAGTTTCACTAGCTGGCGCTCTCGCTCCTGCTTGCTCTGCAGCTCTTCAGCTAACTCCACCACCAGCCTCTCATGCTCTGCATCCAGATGAAGAACCTCTTTCCTCTCCCTCGTTGCTCTCTCTGAACATTCAGTATACTGGTCCTGCAGGGAGGGAGATGGAGAGATTTAGTTTAGTGTTTTCAGTTCCAGCTATGACACTAAAATCAAATAACGTTAGGTACAGTTTCATACAGGAATTGTGTGTGAAATGGTCCTTCACTGTACCCTGAGAATCTTCTCAAAGCTGAGGTTCATCTTGTTAGCTTTCTTAATCTTCTCCTGCCACTCATCTTCACGCTGTTGCAAATTCTCCAGTTCCTATAATGAGACACACATAGTAGGCAAACATGACTTGGGAACATTTATGATGGTAAGTCAGGACAGTGAGCATTAAATCAGAAAGTTACACTGCGTGGGAAACATCAACACTTGGTAACTGTTCGATTTGTTAATAATAGCATTTGACACGATGAGCTATTAAAGGTGGGGTAGGTAAGTTTGAGAAACCGGCTCGAGATACACTTTGTGTTATATTCCATGGAATGCTCTTAACATCCCGATAGCAATGAATATCTTAAGTGCTTTGACAAAAAATCCATAAAAAATATCATCTGTGGAAGCAGTGGTACTGTAAAAAGCACGACCAATCATCTGAGCCGGCCCGGCTAAAATAACTGGATGGCCTACCTGCCTGTCAGCCTTCCATCTGTGCACAGACTTATCTCGTGCCCTCATTGGTCATGTGCGCGTTCGTGTGTGTTGGAGGAGGGGCTCTGTAAGGAAGTGGCAGATTTTTTCCGACTGTGTATTTTCAAATTCAAGCGCACTCGAGCTGGTTTCTCCAAAATTACCTACAGTGCCCCACCTATAATGAAGGAATTACAAATATATGGATTTAGATGGATGTCACTCTGGGTTAAGCAGATACCTGGAGAAAACTGACTAGCACGAATCACAATTACAAATACTGGTGGATACTTCCCAGAGCTCAGGGTCTTAAATATTTACAAAATGTTTAGTTTTTTTGGTAATATTATTGAAAGATCATATATTGTATGTGGTTAGAAATATGGATATATTTTTGTGGATACAGTAGAAACACAACAGAAAATGCGATATAGTGGTTTGGATTTAAAAAAGGAACACTGAAGTTTCAAAGTGCAATAAAAATGTTTTGTCATTTATAAAAAAAGAATAATCCTAATCTCAATAATGATCCAACTAATCGTGCAGATTATAGGCAATGATCAACACATGTTGTTGACCTTATTTCGGAAAAAATATGTATTGAAGTCAATGGGGAGAGAGAGATTATCTTTCGATTCCGTTTGAATTGTGCCACGAATTACACATATGATGTTTGTCAATCTTAACAAATAATTTTACAAGTCAAAAAAAAAAAAATGTGTCGTAAAACTGTGAAGTAACACTTTTTTTTTCTGTGAAACCGCTGAATGAACTACATCTCCTGTCTCGCACCACACACCAAGACGGCCGTCACGTTGGCACATTTCACCTCTTTCTTTCAGAATGAGGCGAAAAGTATTAAAAGAGGTGAAAATCACTCCAAGTCTGGGCATGTTGAGAGCTGTACATACACACAAGGGGAGTTAGTCGGTTCCGTAAGAGCCAGCATGTGGGACCGGTTCTGGGATTTGGAGTCTTTCTAGTTGCGTATTTTTCATAGTCTTATATTTCAACAGTTTTACTACAAACTGTGACTTTTTTGACATGGAAATTATTTGTTAAGATTGACAAACATCATTTGTGTAATTCGTGGCACAATTCAAACGGAATCGAAAGATAATCTCTCTCCCCATTGACTTCAATACATATTTTTTCCGAAATAAGGTCAACAACATGTGTTGATCATCATCAGAGATTATCTTTCGATTCCGTTTGAATTGTGCCACGAATTACACAAATGATGTTGTCAATCTTAACAAATAATTTCCATGTCAAAAAAGTCACAGTTTGTAGTAAAACTGTTGAAATATAAGACTATGAAAAATACGCAACTAGAAAGACTCCAAATCCCAGAATCCCGGTCCTGCATGCTGGCTCTTACGGAACCGACTAACTCCCCTTGTGTGTATGTACAGCTCTCAACATGCCCAGACTTGTAGTGATTTTCACCTCTTTTAATACTTTTCGCCTCATTCTGAAAGAAAGAGGTGAAATGTGCCAACGTGACGGCCGTCTTGGTGTGTGGTGCGAGACCAGAGATGTAGTTCATTCAGCGGTTTCACAGAAAAAAAAAGTGTTACTTCACAGTTTTACGACACATTTTTTTTTTTTTGACTTGTAAAATTATCTTTTAAATTGACAAACATCATATGTGTAATTCGTGGCTCAATTCAACGGAATCGAAAGATAATCTTTCTCTCCCCATTGACTTCAATACATACTTTTTCCGAAATAAGGTCCCATGGAGCCCCCCCGGAAAGGGAGGGACTTCGCCTCTCTATACAGTTGGGCTGAAAAGCAAACTGCTTTTCAAACTGGGACGTAACGGGGCAGAAACCCTCCTTTTTACGCAGCGGTCCAGACATAGACATCAAATGGAAAAACATATTCAGTGGCAGTTCCTTTGGCATTAGGGCAGGGATATTTAGATACTTTCCAAGGTTTGACATAATGAATTGCGCTACTTTTAAAGCAAGCAACGATGTTTTCAAATCTGTAATCAAAAAGGTCCGCAAAAACGCTATCGACCAATCAGATTGCTTGATTTGACTTGTCCGTTTTTTAAATATATTTACATTTCTTCCGTTACGAAACAAACTTACAGAGCATAAGATGGAAACATTTAAAGGGGACCTATCATGCAAAATGCACTTTTGTACGTCTTTTATACATGAATATGTGTCCCCGGTGTTCCAGGGAACTCACCAAGTATCAGAAAACACAACCCTCTCTATTTTCCTCCATACCCAAATCTCTAAAAAAGGGGCTGCAACGGATCTGATACAGACTGATCCAGATTTGAACACTTCTATGTCGTCACAGAAGTGGCGCTACGGCTATTGGGCCAACTCTCCACCTATCAGGGGAATGTGGGGTTGGGCCACGGCCGGCCATTGCCGCTCGAAAGCGCTGGAGACGCTGTAGTACATATGCCAGGCCTGTAAGTGGCGCTGTAGTCTGCCACAAAAGCAGCGAAGAAGACTTCCCGCTCATAGTTACCATGGTTACCCTTCTGTTTATTCTCCGCTGTGGCTTTTTTTCTCCCTCCCCGAGGCAAGCGTTTGCTCCCGCTGCTTTAATTCAATGCAATCCCTCCCCGTCGAGGCAAGCACTGTAATTCTCTCCGGTTAGTCCACCAGCAGATGACAAACACCCACCTCTCCGCCTCTTCCAAGGAACGAGGGGACCGTGCGGCAGAGTTTCAGTTTCAGTTTCTTTTGCCGGTCAAGATGTCCGTTAAAGTTTAAATCTTCCGGACAAAATTAGAAAAGTGCCGGTCAAAGGTCTTCTTTGTTATTTATTGAGCTTTAAAACAAATGAATAACGACTCTATATAATAAAACACGGAGGACAGAGATCTCTTTTTCTCCCCCTCTTCTGACAGCCCAGCAGCTGATCAGGGGCCTCATTTATAACGCCTTGCGTAGGATTGACGTGGGAAAGTTGCTTCCATAGTACAAAGCAAAAAATAGGTACAGAAATTTTCGACATTTTCCGATTCACAAAACATTGCGTACCGGCGAGGGAAGTGCGTACGGCACTTCCTACGCCTGTTTCCCTTTATAAATCACAATCGACTCGTAACGCCC
Organism: Trematomus loennbergii; assembly: GCA_012861695.1. Taxonomy (NCBI): domain Eukaryota; kingdom Metazoa; phylum Chordata; class Actinopteri; order Perciformes; family Nototheniidae; genus Trematomus; species Trematomus loennbergii. The sequence goes on from JAAOOA010000450.1 coordinate 24,949, forward strand.
ATATTTGCCTGTAAATAGTCAAAGAAACGCCCATTCATTCATTCATTGTGACTGACTGCATGAAGAAGATCGCAGGAAATTACGATAGAACAGCTAAAAAAGACATCTCACACCGTGTCAGATTTAGGTTTTTTGGGGAGGTGGAGATAAATCATATTGTTTGGTGGATGCAGTTTGAACCAGAGTAGCAGCATGGAGGTCGGATCGTCACCAAAATAAATAAATAAGTGGTCCGAAAAAAGTTAATGACAAAAAAAACACATAACCTTCCTCAGGCAGTGTGTTTGTCCCGGGGACAGGAGACACCCCCTTGATGAGAAACTGTAAGAAATGATCGGGGAATCCCTCCGGAGTGGAGTCATGACGACTGGATCTGAATTATTTTGTTGTATTTGGTGGTTTGTGTTCCAGCTGTCGATCAGCAACTATATATCCATAATCCACCAGTTAAAGGAAATACAACTAATGTGTTGTGTTATATTAGCTGTACAATTTACCACATATGGTGTTCTTAGTTTCCATACCTCCTGTGTTTTACGAGCGACTTATCAAGTCTTGGCAAACGGCATAAAACACGATTAAACATGATAGTATATAAAACCATGCTCGTATCTACAACCTATAGAAATGCAAAACGGCGTCAGTTTAGACGTAATTCTGTCCTCCTGCTTACCGCATCATTTATGAGAAAACATTTCATAACATTAACACAACATATTCGAGGTGGTTTTAAATAATATCCGTATTTATTTATTTCTCCAAGTTATGTTTTTGTGTGCACTGAGGAGTCTCAAACAGGCGTTTGTTTAATCATTTAAGATTGGCTTTAATCAATGTTTGAAAAGGAATTCTTCATATTTGAGAGGTAACATTTTATTTATGGTATTATTTCCACATATTTCTCTCCATTCTTCCTTCTGCCAACGGTGTCGCAGTTTCTCGTCTCTCCCGTTTGTGTGCTTAGTGCGTACGCATGGGTTAGAGTTTGCGTGGAGGACCGCACATTTTCAGGTCAAGTTAGTATTTTATAAATCGCAAACATTGTGTAGAAACTGGCGTACGCCATTTTTTGAGCGTATATCCCTTTATAAATGAGGCCCCAGAGCACGGCTCACCTCTCCTGCAGGGGGGCGTGGTCAGCAGAATCAGACCCGTAGACAGCAAACAGTACTGTAAAAAGCACGACCAATCATTTTAGCCGGCCCGGCTAAAATAACTGGATGGCCTACCTGCCTGTCAGCCTTCCATCTGTGCACAAACTTATCTCGTGCCCTCATTGGTCATGTGCGCGTTCGTGTGTGTTGGAGGAGGGGCTCTGTAATGCTGCGTTCACACCGGACGCGATGCGACTATTCGCTTCGCTCTAATCGCTCCTATCGCATCGCTCTAAACGCTGGAGTTTCACCGCGGCTGCCAGCTGTGTTTACTCACATCATTCAAACAAGACGTGCTGGCTCGGGAGCTACAACTACAACAATGAACATATTTTACCGTGATTTAATTGTAATACACGTTTCTAAATGATGCCGAAGTAACAGCATACTGATACCGGTTAGTAACAACCATGAATTAATGCTTTGACAAGTCTGCAGACAGACGGCAGGCAAAACACCTTTTAAAATGCTTGTTTTCTGAATGAAGATCGGGTCGACCAGGCTAAGCTAACGTTGTATGCTCATTCCACACTCATAACAACGGCCTACAGACATAAATAAAGCAGCGACTGTATTCGCCATGGCACAGACAGTCTGTGGTTTGTACTTGTTTAACTTTTGTCCAGTTTCTGAACAGATATGAGGAGCTGTGAGCTCCGTGTGCTAACTGCTAACAGCTAACGGCTGATGTTGTGTGGTTGAACGTCAGTGACGGCGGCTGAGATCCTCACCGCTGATTGGCTTCCGCGAGAACGCGTCACATGAATTTGACGCTCGAGTTGAAAAAAATTGAACTCTCGCGTTTAATGCGGCACCGTTCAATCGCCTCAATCGCGTGATTGGCGCCGCATCCACCGCTTCATGCGCGCCGTCGGAGCGAATTCGCGTCTGTCCGCGTCTCTGCATTGACTTTACATGTAATCGCGCCGCCCCCAAACATCGCATCGCGTCCGGTGTGAACGCAGCATTACATGTGAATGAACAGTTAGAACTGACTGCTGTCAGTTGGAGTAATGACATCATCGTGTTCCTTACACAGGTGTTTATAGTTGAGCTAACGAGCTCTGTAGAGATCAAAGGTTTGCATTGTTCTGAATGAGAGATAAACCTCTTACATGTGAACGTTTTGTGGAAGAACGATAACAGATATCTGTGAAATTTCAAAACGTGAAGCATGTTAAGGAGTTGAGTATCTGAAGTGTAATTTTTGTGTACTTTCGGGTTAATAATGTGGCCTTTTTGGCAGTTTAACTAAAGGTGTGCGGCTGCTGCTGTGAGGAAATATCTGCCTGAAATTACAATGGGCTTTAATGGAGGCATGTTGAAAGTTTTTGTCACTTCATGCCCTCAAGAGGCATTTTGTTTAATTATTTGTCATTTTTCAAGCTACGAGATGTTTTCCTACGTTTGTCATGAAAAAATGATGTCTCAGGAATGTAGGGTTTGGGAATTATGGCAGTTTAAAAAAAAAATATGAAGGCAAATTTCAAGATTTCCTCCACTCTAGCTGTGACATCACGCACTCTAGTTAATGTTCAAATCTGAAGAAAGCCTCTTTACCAAGGTCTGAACAATGTTTAATATCTCTAAAAGTACGAATCAGATTTAAAAGTTGTGTTACACAAATAATGTCAGAAAAATGTGTAACTTTTTAAAGTTGGAATGAGGTTTCTGAGTGAAGTATGAATGAACAGTTAGCAGTTGAAGTCGCATGAAGATTTGTTGAAGTCTGAAGAATTTCTCCATTGACTTCAATGGTTACAAATTTGATGAATTATGGGATGTATCTCTGGAATTATGAAAGTTATGAATGATAAAAGTAATACCCTGCGATTCCCGACCGAGCTGAACGTTTTGATGTTTGAACGGAGTTTCTGCGATGTTGAATGTGGGAGGAGAAGAGGGCCAAAATAATTTAATGGTATAATAATAAGAATTTTGTCCGTAGCATAACATATAGTTGGAATGCTGTATCAGCATGGAATGCTGTATCAGCATTCCAACTAAATAAGGAGAAATTGTACAATTATAAAAATGATATATATAGCTGTAAAATGATATTTTGTTGACCTATGGAGCTTTTGTTTGAAGTTCCATAAAAAGGACAATCATGGGGGAACGTGGCTTTGATGGTTAAAAAGTACTTGCCAACACTGATATAATTCTGCCACTCTTTCTGACTTTTACCGCTCTTCTGAACCTGCTTATTCTTTGGGTAGACAGGTGCTGGCTGTATGGTGGTTATTCTGGGTGGGGCCATTCTTAAGAATGTACAGGTCTTGTTTTCAGGTGTAGAATTTGAGACGACCACTGCGTAGACAGCATAAGAGGCTTCTCAATTCTCTAATTTCCCCTCCTCGACTCCTATCCTCGAGACTTAGTCCCGCCCACAGGAGATGCGAGCGGAGGACTCGAGGAGGGGAACCGAGGAGAGAGGAGGGGAAGCAGCAGGCGGTTAGAGAAATGAGAAATCCTCTCCTCTGAGCGGTCATTTTAAAGAGACGTCCATTAATGATGACAGGAGGCACAGCAGCACTCTGTCTGATGGACAGATGTGTTCATGACCACTTATATATTTACTTTTAATTCATTCACAGTGCGGTATAATGAGATAATAACAGGCTACAGATGCGGACATATAGGCCTACACACAAATATATTTATATAAATATATACAACTTAAAGTATGAGAGCACTCTCATAATAACGTAACACAATCAGAGACTGGATATATCTCCCCTCTCTCTGGTCGCTGAAATGGGGAATTTAAATTACGGGCCAAAAGTTGTATTTACAAGTATTAAAAGTAAGCATAGGACACCAAACCAACTGAGACCCGTCTGTCCGCCACATCTACGCACTGTACAACACGCACCTACGCACTGAACAACACACACACCTACACACTGTACAACACGCACACCCACACACTGTACCACACACACACCTACACACTGACTGTACCACACACACCTACAGCTCCTAAAGCATAATCAGGCTACAGCCGTTGTGTATTTTATTCTGTGAAGCACTAAATGGTCTTAGAAAAATATCAACTCTTTGTTTGTAGATATCTACTAAACTACAGCATACAAATACAGAGAGTAATGTAGGCCTTATACTGAGTGATAATAATTTACACCAGTGGCGTAACTATCGACGGTGCAGCCGGTGCAACGCACCGGGGCCCCGAGCCGGCAAGGGGCCCATGCAAAAAAAAATATATATATATATATATTCTTTTTTTTCTTTTTTTTTTTTTTGGGGCCCCAATGGCATTGACGGGTTCACGCAGTCTTCAAAGTAACCAAGCAACCTAATTAATTTGTAATTTGTCTGTCCAATGACCTTGCTCCCTTTCATGTCATGTGATACCTTGCGTGACGAGAGAACCGTTTAATCAACCTGTACTGTACTGTAGGTAGCAGCAGCAAGTTTGGCAGCATTATAAAAAATGTAATAGCTTGCATTTATAATGTACAGCAAACCAAAGCACAAGAGCGGCGCTCAAAAAAGAGAAAGGACAAGAGAGAACAAGGAGATGTAACAGCTAAACTGACAAAATTAGACCGTTTTTTTTGTCATACATCGTCCTCAAAATCGAGCGCTAACGTTAGCAATGTTGATGTGCAGCGGCAGCCGGAGCCGGAGGCTAACGATAGCTCACCACCATCATTGCCATCTAGCTCCACAAGTGAAGCTGTATCCGTGGCCGTGGCTGTGCAACCTTCTTCTCCAGCCAGCCAGGAGGAGAGGCTGGATTTGGCTGTGCCCGGCGGTGGTCCAACAGTTCCCCCAAGGGGCCCAACCGATAGGGGACTCTATGGCGCTATTGAGACCCCTGACGCCAAGATCAAAAGCTATATTATAGCAACCGGTCTATGTAGGCCTACCGGCCCATTCCCCAGAGACAAACATCAAGGAAACAGGTTTAATCCTCTTCTTAGTTTGCTGTGCCGTTGTCAGGCTGTGGTGGTTTGAGGCCAGGGCAGGCTGTTATTGATAGCCTATACATGTGGCGCTTCTGAGTGGTTGTGTATGTCCGTGTGTGTGTGAGCGCATCAGCGTGCGCTTATGTTTGGGGCGATGGGGCCCCAAAACAATATTTGCACCGGGGCCAATCACAACCTTGTTACGCCACTGATTTACACACTGCTCTGCTTTCTGCACGGACCTCACAGCTGTTCTCACTGTAAACATTGCGTCGCGATGAAAGCAGTTACTGAAATAATATCCAGGGGATGCATGCAGAGCTGTCATTGGCTGAGATAAGTCCGGCCGTGCGTCACGCCTCCACCGTTCCTGGAAATACATCCGCGGAGGAGCCGTGGAGGACCCATCAGTGTCTCCTCGGTTATAGCTCCTCGATGCTCGATGCTCGGTCCTCGCTGTGCATTTAGAGAAATTAGATGTCCTTCAACATGGCGCGCTGAAATTCATTTCCGGGTCACTACCGGAGGACCGAGGAGTCGAGGAGTCGAGGAGGGGAAATTAAAGTATTGAGAAGCCTCTATAGAGTGCCAGTCAGTGACGCGTCCTAAAACCCGGAAGTAAACTCCTTCCGGTTCCTTCGACAAAAACCAATAGAGAGTCCTTCCCCTTCCGGTGGACCTCCATGGGACATTAGAGGCTTCTCAATACTCTAATTTCCCCTCCTCGACTCCTCGACTCCTCGACTCCTCGACTCCTCGGTCCTCCGGTAGTGACCCGGAAATGGATTTCAGTGCGCCATGTTGAAGGACATCTCATTTCTCTAAATGCACATCGAGGACCGAGCATCGAGCATCGAGGAGGCTCTCTAGAGGAGCTATAACCGAGGATACACTGATGCATCCTCCACGGCTCCTCCGTGGATGCATTTCCGGGAGTCGTGACGCACGGCCGGACTGATCTCAGCCAATGACAGCTCTGCATGCATCCCCTGGATATTATTTAGTAACTGCTTTCATCGCGACGCGATGTTTACATTGAGAACAGCTGTGAGGTCCGTGCAGAAAGCAGAGCAGTGTGTAAAAGATATATCACTCAGTATAACAGGCCTACATTACTCTCTGTATTTGTTTGCTTTAGTTTAGTAGATATCTACAAACAAAGAGTCAATATTTTTCTAAGACCATTTAGTGCTTCACATAATAAAATACACAACGGCTATAGCCTGATATATATTATATGCTTTAGGAGCTGTAGGTGTGTGTGGTACAGTGTGTAGGTGTGTGTGTGTGCGTAGATGCGGCGGACAGACGGGTCTCAGTTGGTTTGGTGTCCTATGCTTACTTTTAATACTTGTAAATACAACTTTTGGCCCGTAATTTCAATTCCCCATTTCAGCGACCAGAGAGAGGGGGGAAATATCCAGTCTCTGATTGTGTTACGTTATTATGAGAGTGCTCTCATACTTTAAATTGTATATATTTATATACATATATTTGTGTGTATATGTCCGCATCTGTAGCCTGTTATTGTCTCATTATACCGCACTGTCAATGAATTAAAAGTAAATATATAAGTCGTCATGAACACATCTGTCCATCAGACAGAGGCCGTTTCTCAATCGCGAGGATATTGGCTTCCAAGCCAATATTTCAAGGATGCTACGTCATCAAGTGCCGCCGAAGGACTGTTCCAATGTCCAGCATACTTGGAATTCCACCGAGGCCGCGTCCTTGGTTTGGGGGAAATTTCGAGGCTGCACATGGGTAGACTTCGGGTCCTTAAAATCCCCACAATGCTTTGCGCATGGACCAATTTCCCCAAGTCTGTGGCGGAAAATGTAAGGCGGGGCCTCTCATATGACGCACACCTGCACACTTGCTAGCCTGTTCCACTCTTCGTTTTCCGAATGCCAGGAAGTATTCTTGCCTTGCTTCTGAAGCAAGATGCTCGGCTCGGCTGTGCTACCAAGCCAGCATCCTCGCGATTGAGAAACGGCCAGAGTGCTGCTGTGCCTCCTGTCATCATTAATGAACGTCTCTTTAAAATGACCGCTCAGAGGAGAGGATTTCTCATTTCTCTAACCGCCTGCTGCTTCCCCTCCTCTCTCCTCGGTTCCCCTCCTCGAGTCCTCCGCTCGCATCTCCTGTGGGCGGGACTAAGTCTCGAGGATAGGAGTCAAGGATAGGAGTCGAGGAGGGGAAATTAGAGTATTGAGAAGCCTCTCTTGTTTCGGAAAAATGATATATTGAAGTCAATGGCGAGAGAAAGAATATATTTCGATCCCGTTTGAATTGTGCCACGAATTACACATGTTTGTCAATTTAAAAGATAATTTTGCAAGTCAAAAAAATTAAAATGTGTCGTGAAACTGTGAAGTAACTAAATGTTGTGTGTGAAACTCTCAATGAACTACATCTCTGGTCTCGCACACGTCACCAACACCATGACATTATTGTCACTAGTAAGAAGGAAATTACATACCTAGGATCATTCTTGAGGCAAACCTCTCCTGTGACAAAATGGCATCCAATGTAATAAAAAAAGTCAATCAAAGAACTAGATTCCTATCTCCCTCTGGTAAACAAAAACACCCTGAAAACTCTGGCAGGAGCACTCATTCAAGGGTACTATGACTATGCTTGCACGTCATGGTACCATAGCACCTCCAAGGCGCTAAAAATAAAACTTCAAACATCGCAAAATAAACTGGTCAGACTACTGCTTGACCTTTCATCTAGAACCCACCTCACCTCTGCCCAATTTGACAACCTAGGATGGCTTAGAGTAGACGACAGAGTACAGCTACTTGCAATGGGCCTGGTCTACAAGATCCACTACACCTCTATGGTACCCATGTACATGTCAAAATTCTTCCCAAAGGTCAAGGAATACCATGATCATAACACCAGAGGGAGCTCCACAAATCATGTAAAACCCAGATTTGGCACGAAAAAGGGGGAATACACGTTTCGCAATTATGCCACATCAAGGTGGAACGCTCTTCCCACAACTGTAAAGGAAAGCAAAACTGGCCTCGGTAATGGTACAAAGGTACAAATCTCAACCTGTCGTACAATGGACAGCTTCCCCCCCCATCTATGTATATACTCGCATTTTAGACTCTGTTATAACTGTATATCTGTATGTCTTAAATGTCCGGTTAGGATGTATTAGAACGAAATCTAAAATGAAAATTGTAAATAAGCCATCTGTATGTAAAACACCACCTGTATGTAAATTGTAAATAAGCCATCTGTATGTCAAATATGTCTTAAATGATATGATGAATTGGAAATGGGGGACCCTGATGTAAACAAGACGAAAGTCTTTCTCTGGTCTGCATCCCCTTAACAATTGTATGTTTTGAGCTGTACTGTACTGTACCCAATATACAAGCTGTTAATAAACTTTTCAATCAATCAATCAATCAAGATGGCCGTCACGTTAGCACATTTCACCTCTTTCTACCCTCTTTTGTTTATATCATAGGTTATATATATATCTATGCGCGTCACTGTGGCACTCTATCACTCTATTGGGAACAGGCATGGGAACAGGACGTTCTTATTAGACATCCATGGAACAGGCCAGAGCCGTATAATAGAAGAGTTACGACATCTCCGTTCACTCCAATGGACCAGTTTTTTTACAGCAATGGCGGATCGTGAGCCGTCAATAGTTCCCCGGAAGTTAGCTTGCCGCTGACTTCCGGGGAATTTTTGCGACCAGCAACACAGTAGAGTTGCAGCATAATAGACCGTTCGTGATGGACTTTTAAAGGTAAGAAGACGTTTAAAGATTTATATTGCAGATATTATCAGCACATCTGAGTCAAATGAACATGTGTATTAAAGGATGTTAGTGGATTATCCCTAAATCAGTAGATTTAGGGAACGTTTACAGATAACAGATTAGGCTAGGATACCGGATAAAGTTAGCAACACACGTTAACCATGAACAGCTATTAATCCGTTCTAATGTTATTTCATCCAACGTTGTGGAATTAGAGAAAAAGGGCTTCTAAACGTGATTTTTTTGTGGGGTGGAGGAATATAATATTAGTTAAATATAACATTGGGGCACGTGTGATTGTAATGAGTGGAGGTGGAGAAATTACGATCAACATTTTGGAGTAGACCTACAAACTAGTATAATAAAGTTAACGTTACACAATAATAAGGAAGAGAGCTATTTGTGTGATACATCGCTATTGATATGAATTTAGAGTGCATATTTGAGACTTCCAAACAGTAAACAAAACGTAATTTATGGGTGAGTGTTTTTAGTGTATTCTGTTGATTATTACCTGTCTGTATTATGTTGCAGCTCAGCTGATTTTGAAATGATGGCAAAGTGAGAGTGAAAACACAAGGTAATAATACTACTGTTGTATATAAGTAAGCATACTAAACATGTATTCTATCACTGTATTATATAAGTAATCTTGTTAGTGTATATTAGTAACCTACTGTATGGCAGGTGGAGGGGCAGTGATGTTACAGGTGGAGGACTTACTGGACATGTATACACTCATTACATACTGTACGTAAAATACGACCAAGAATGTGAGACAACTTTATACAAATTCATATCACATCCATTACTGATGCCATTTGTCATACTTTGTTAAACTCACAAATAATAAAGTTCCATAACTTCAGTTGGAAACAAAGACCACACCTATCTCCCCAAGGCAATTTCCCATCCAATAGGTGTGCTATATAGGTGTGTATAACCCTTTCTCCTGTCTGTTTCTCCCTCTTTCAGCACAAGAACCAGAGGGGGATTCAATAGAGCCTGAATACCTGCACTGAGACCCTCACCCTGCACCCTGAGTCTCAACTCTCAGAGTTTTTCAAGCCTTTCCCTGTTATTTGTATTAAACCAAACATTAAGCTTCCCAATGGTGTGGTCTTCGTTTTGTGGAAAAAGTGCAAATGCAGTGTTTGAATATGATTACCTCACATATTTTGTTGCGGCTGTCTGTTTTGATTGTTAAATTGCTCCTGCTGACTTGAGCTAGCCATGTTTCCCTCCTCTCTGTGTCAGTGGGGAAGCCGTACATTCTGATTCTTACTCCTTTCTCTGAGCGATTGGAGCATCCCCAGGCAGCACAGCAAACCATGGTGGAGACGATATGCCAGGACAACACGGAGGAAAAGGCACAGACAAACTGCATGACATGCTATTCAATGTTTATTGAATTCCATGTATTTACAATGGATGTTCCTAAAACAACACTTTTAACGTCATAATCGTGTTGCTGCTAGTCCATTGATAGTCACCTGTTGGTCTCCTGTCCTTTCTGAAAGTCATAAAGATGACATTAGTCATTTAGATTACTTATGTCCTCAAGTACCATGGGATTACTGAAACCACCATGAATTAAAAAAATTGTAGAAATTAATCTAATTAAATTTTGAAGCATTCCTTGCCATCCCCTCCCTCTAAATATATCAATAAACATTAGGAAGTGATGCTCCTGACTACCATACCTGTTTAAGAAGATAATATTTGTTTTAAATAATTCAAAGCAATACACAACAGCAACAGGCTCTTTAACCAAGGCAACAGCCTAACATGTATGTTAACAAGTAAACTAGCTGTTCACACTATTCCTAATATTATCCATAAATATTAGCAGATTCTATTTATTTTTTAAAACATATTGATGTAAATACATACACATATCGGTATGTTGTATAAATATTGCAAATCAAGACCTTTATTCACTACTTATTACCAAAAATCGTAGTTCTATCTCCGGTAATCATGCATTCATATGTCCCGCCACGAACTTCCGGGGAACTATTGACTCTCCCTGAACCACGTGACGATCAAGCATTTTGGACTTCCGCTGTCATAACTCTCTCTCTATATGGCGCTGGAACAGGCATAGGGGGGCGTGCTATTGACGTTGTTCCTCTGTAATAAACGCTGATTGGATTGTTCATGAAATGTTAACCCTCTTCCCGCTGGTCCATAGTACACATTTCAGAGGCTCGAGACACCGGAGACGATAGGGGGGGAGCCATGGATATATAATAAGAACGGGGGAGCTCTGTAGGTAGTTATTTTAGTTTGGTCCTGATCCGTTTGCTAACGAAAATGCAACATTTAGAGACATGTCAAAAGTAGGTCTCACGGATTTTGGTGCCCAAAACATTATGGACTAAACCATGATTGGCTCACCCTCAATGGCGGGAGTTTTGTGACTCAACAGCAGCATGATGTAACTTCTGCCGGCCGGCTTTCTATTACCTTCAAGAGCACCGCACAAAGGAAGTGTTCCTGTCAAACCGAGCGCGACTGTGCGAGGGGAAAGTTCTCACGCTTTTAAAATAAATGGCTCGGTTTCTTCAGTGTAGGTGACAGACAGCATCCGGTAACGTACAGCTCTTTCTACGCTAACGCTGAACACTAGAATGAATCCAGCTCGTCGCTGTTCGGCTTTGTTAAGCCAACTATGTGCCCCCTCGAGGGGAGGGACGGCAGCCAGGGGGCCGCTCTCCCAGGCAGCAGGTTCGACACGCTACTGTCACTCCGCTGTCAGTGGAGGAGAAGGGGGACTCAAAAGGACCTGTCCTCAGCTGAAGCCGAGTAGAGCGTCCAACACTGGGGCAGCATCAGGTAGGACCACCTTCTTACCATCGTGACAGCTCTAACGGCCTTTCTCACGTTCCCCAATTACGTCAAAACCAATAAGCCTACGTCAAAGCGCGCTGACTCATCAGTTCTGTCACTCTTATGACTCAACATGGGATTGATGAAACGATCTATAACATTTCAAAAACCAACTCCTTCTTGAAAATGTATCAACAGAGATACTCTTGTTTTATCCGGCTTTATTAAGGTAACGTCGTTACTACTATCCAACATATTTAAAGTTGTTGTTTAGTGAAAAATGTATTCTTTAAGTATACTTGTTGTTCACCTAAGCTCCCAACTGTCTTCAAAGTGCGACCAACACATTCATTCTGATTCCCTGATGAGGATTGAACAGGACACCTTCCTCAGTGTATGTATGGGTCAGAGAGGTCTGTAGAGTCTACACTGACCTCTGACCCATATGTAGGGACCTGACTCCCAGCTACAAGAGAAACAAATACGTTCAAATCCTTACAGAGGGCATTCTACTTTTTTAATGCTATTTTATTTCTATTTCAGATGTTTACATTTTGGATTGTTTATTTCTAGTCTTTTAATTTCTCTAATGCCAATGCTGCAATGCAACAATGTTCCAAATTGGGATCAAGAAAGTACTTCTTATCTTATTGTCTTCTCTTAATACTGTGTAGTAGTGGGTTGATTGCAGTGGTAAATACATGTTGGAATGGACAACCTGAGAAGTAGCAGCCAGTAGTAATAATAATTATAATAATAATAATAATACAAGCAGAACATATTGCACATAAGTGTTGTTGCACAACAGTGGTTCAATAGTCTTTGTTTCTACATTATGAACTGTTAGCTACATTTACTGCACACATTTGTAGTCATCTTGATGATCACAATCACAATCAGCTTTATTTGGCAAGGCATACGATGAACTTGACTCTGGTTTGCTTGCCTCTCAAAGGTACATGGGTACAATGGGTAGTGGTTAGACCCTCCAGAAAAACGCGGGCTAAAATCCTTGATTATGCGGGCTAAAATCCTTGATTATGCGGGCTAAAATCCTTGATTATGCGGGCTAAAATCCTTGATTATGCGGGCTAAAATCCTTGATTATGCGATTAAACATGCGGGGTTTTTATGTGATTTTATGCGGTGAAGTTGCGAAATATGCGGAAATATGCGAAAAGTTGCGAAATATGCGGGAAGCGGAAAAAAGGTGATTCTTCTCCCACACCCTGTTACTAGGCTACTACTGAATGAAAGTGAGCCCTTTTAAAGAGTTCCTATGATAAAAAGCATACTAGAAGCAAGCTACATCACAAAGTGTTATTTATGTATTTATATATGGGCTATTTTAATCACTCTCTCTCTCACACACACACACACACACACACACACACACACACACACACACACACACACACACACACACACACACACACACACACACACACACACACACACACACACACACACACACACACACACACACACACACACACACACACACACACACACACACACACACACACACACTCTTCTCCGCCTCATTCTGTTTTCATTTACTCGTTCGTTATCTGACCAGCTTCAATCTTGTAGGCTACTCACTCGTTTCTTGTAGCCCTCGAAAGGGTTTTGGAGGTTGATGCCTCGGTGAACGCGAGTTGTTTGACTTTCTTGTCCGCAGCAGCAGAAAGCATTTTAGAATGTTTGAAGGAATCAAAGTGGGTCGTCACCGTCGATTTTCTCTTATGCTCCAACACACAGTTGCACGGGGTGCAGAATAGTTTCCCCCCACTTTCGTGCAAGACATCTGCGTACTGCTTTGCCCGGTCTTTAGCAGAAATGTTCGTAGGCAAATGAGATGGATTCGATTTTTTCATCTTGGTCAGAGCCGTATAATAGTATATAATAATAATAGTATATAATAATAATAGTATAATAGTATATAATAATCTATATGGCGCTGATCTTGTTGTTTTCTCTCTCGTGTGAGTTCCACACATTCACTCTACGGTGTTGTTTACCTGCGCGAGCTGATGACATCACTACTTCACGTTAACTTTTTTTCCCCTCAATTTTGTGTGGAAAAATGCGGGGATTATGCGACCTTTTAATAAATATGCGCCCTTTTAAAAATCTGCGCCATTTTGCGGTAAATTATGCGATCGCATAATCGCGTTTTTCTGGAGGGTCTAAGTGGTGGTCTAATGGATAGTGAGGTGGGCTGAATATCGGAAGGTTGTGAGTTCAAATCTCGCCTGGAACACCACCACTAGTGTGCCCTTGAGAAAGGCACTTAGTCCTTAGTTACTCCAGGGAGAATGTCCCTGTAATTGGTCATTGTAAGTCGCTCTGGATAAAAGCGTCAGCTAAATGAAATGTAATGTATATTTATATATAAAGCAACAATAATCAACAGCATGCAATGTATTATATGTATACAAGTTGTGTGTTTCTGAACATTGTAATCAAATACAAGTATTTCATCAAATAAGAAATGAAATGGATTTGCATGAAGTGATGAGGGGCCGGCATGCGGCTCTTCATCCCCTCAAAGCCCTGTAGCTTTGAGAACAAATAATAAGGAAATTAATTCTAATCATTTGTCACAAGACTTCAAGGTGATACTGTGACATTAAGATACACATTCAACACTTACGCATCATTTACCTGTTGGTCGCTAATACTGACATTTTGACCCCGTCCTCAGAAAGCTGCCCATGGTTGAATAATACAAACGTTTGAATTCTGCAGGGACTATGCAGAACTATTAGCTTTTTTGCTAACAACGCTGGCTTACTTTTATGCTTTATATGTGGTGAGAAATGAGCAAACAACAATAAATGTAATGTTGAAGAAAAAGCACTGGGCAAAAAAAAAAGCTGCAAGAGCTGAGCAGAACAAATATACTTTCAAGAAGTGGATGAACTAAACTCAACTACTGCTGTTAGTATTGTGGCCGCTCAGAAGATAGCAAGGCATCGGCAACGCATGACAAAAACATTCATTGGAATATCTTCTCTATTTTCGGACCTCAAAAACGAACGTAAATGTAGAGTTGTTCCTCTCGACAGAGCCATTCAAATGGCAACAGACATAAACTCAGCTCTACTGACGGCACAATGAAACAGACATTGGTGGTAATAAATACAGAGTGGCCTGGGAGAAGAGCAGTGGGGACAGCAGAGAGTCCTGGAGGCACCCGTGCTGATGGTCTGGTGATGAACGCCAAGTCCACAAACATGTCCCAGTGTATGTCCACGGGGGGTAGAGGGGCTGTGGGGTAGTCCCATGGTGGTCCGCTCTGAGGAGTTTGAAACCTTCAGATAACGTGTAGGATGTGCTCATCAAACCAGGTTCTTTGGAAAAGCCAGGGTTTGCTCCATTAACGAGTTATTCAATCCAGAGAGCAGAAACTCACCAGATGTATTTACAGAGGCGCTGTTCAACACGCTAGGGCTGTGCAATTAATCGTATTTTAATCGCGATTACGATTATGGCTTGCAACGATTACGAAAACAACGTAATCGAAATAAAACGATTATTATTTTTATAAAAAAAAAAAAAAAAATATTATTATTATTTTTTTTTTTTTTTGGTTTTTCAGTTGAATTATACTTAAAGTTCAGGGTAATCAACTGTTAAAAACATACTGTTCACATTTTTGTTTCAATAAATGGATGTTTTCAAAGTAAATGGATAATCGTTTTAATAATCGTGATATCAATTATTGACCAAAATAATCGTGATTAGGATTTTTGCTATAATCGCACAGCCCTACAACACGCTACTCCTGCAAATCCCTTGGAAGGCTGCTGCTCTTCCAACAAGAATCTCTGCAGAATGTTCCGTGTAAAAACAAAGTCAATGATTTGAATGTTCATGATGAATGCAATCAAAGAGAGAGAGAGAGAGAGAGAGCTGAATACTGAACCAATACATCTAAACAGAAGAAGGCTCGATCAGTTATCATAAAGGATTGCTTCTAGAATGTCAGGAGAGTTCCAGTTGACCTCCTCTGCTCTATGTGATCAACAGTTGAGATGCAAATCTGGCACCTTTGTGTTTTCAAAAAATGAATGCTGAATCATTTTCTGTTGATCGTTACAAAACTAAAGTCAAGGTTTCAGTTCTTATTTAGTGTATTTACAATGAAATCAAAACCGATCCACACGTTAAACACCAACATAATGAAAGAGTTGATCTTTATCAGTCCTGTAATTCATTTTCTGTCAAAAGATTTGGAAGACCACTTTTGTGCTAGTTTGGTATGAAAAAGAAAAGTGATCATGATTGTGACTTTGCAGAAGTTTAGATGTACTCGTCTGTCTTTTGGTGGCGCTCTTGTTTGTGACCACTTGTATTTATTCTCAGTGAAACTGTGACACAGGATGTTCTTCAGGCGGCTCTTTAGCAGCTGCTGATCTGAGCAGCCTTTGTTTGCTTCCTGCCCCTGCAAACTCTGACACTGCATGTCGTGCCACACTAGCTGACAGATAGGATAGGACTGTGCTGAGAACAAGAGCTCAAGCTGCTGCTTAGATGTTAGCACACAGGATTGACCTGGTTGCTTCCGATACGAAGAAAGAGTGCAGCAGATCAGTGCTGCTCCATTAGTAAGGCCTTATCTTACTCAGAGAAGAGCAGTAGAAAAGCAGCAGCAATAGACAGGGTTACATTGTTTGGTTTTTGATATTATTTTATTCAATATTAACAAGAAATGTTTTTAATAGAATTGATAGGCTTAAAAAAAACTTGTGAACAACATGAATACATTTGAAGTAGGGCTGTGCGATTATGGCAAAAATCCTAATCACGATTATTTTGGTCAATAATTGATATCACGATTATTAAAAACGATTATCCATTTACTTTGAAAACATCCATTTATTGAAACAAAAATGTGAACAGTATGTTTTTAACAGTTGATTACCCTGAACATTAAGTATAATTCAACTGAAAAAAAAAAAAAATAATAATAATAATTACATTTTTTTTTTTTTAAGAAAAATAAATCGTTTTATTTCGATTACGTTGTTTTCGTAATCGTTGCAAGCCAAAATCGTAATCGAGATTAAAATACGATTAATTGCACAGCCCTAATTTGAAGTGGTAGTGTTGTTAGCAGTAACATAGCCGCATGATGTTTCGTTCCGCATTGTGTTTGTGTCCACCTGATGGATGTCCAAATCCTCTTTCTTTTAGCTTTGTTTTTGTCTTCACATAAGTAGAGAATGAACAGACATGGCCGCCAGGTGCTTGTTCTTAATGTGGTACAGCATTGTGCTAGATTTCCTTTTACATTCACTGCTAGCTAGTGAAGGTGTTGAGTCAGGAGCCAGTGTTTGGGTGAAAGTCTTTAAGCAGCTCTAACCAGGTTGAAAGATTGTCTATTGTAGGTATTGTCACATGGAAACAGGCTCGGTCTAGTTTCATAACGGTGGTCAGGTCAGCACATTCTCATGAACATCCCCCCCCATGGCCTGGGTCAGCAGCAACATTGTTTCCTAAATTAGCCATCTGAAACTCTGGGTGTTCTCTGGAGGCTCAAAGTCTTCATGTAACTTTGTGCACTTCTTTACTGGCCTCAGTGAGTAATGGGATTGGTCAGGCCAAGTTACATAACCCACAAGACATGGGTCAATAGAGAGTGCTCACTATGTAACATCAGTCACTCACGGCATGAAGTCAGGTCTGTTTGGACAGCTATATAGGGCTCACTGCAGACTTTACATCTGCTACATGTGACTCTGACACACTTGCTAAATCAGATGTTGAGAACAACAGTTTTCTTTGTTAGTGGTCAACAGGATTTTAGTAATGATTATCAGAGTTTAAACTCTGGTGGACAGAAAAACATTGTATGAAATGCGTGCGTGAGCATGCACACACACACATATTCAGGACAATCCTTATTTCAGGCTTCACCCTGTACCACTTCATCTAACATGTCCATCTGGCAATTGAGCTAATGCTCATGTGTTTGCCATAGCAGAGGAAGGACAAAATTATAAAAGTGCCGGTCAAAGGTCTTCATTGTTATTTATTGAGCTTTAAAACAAATGAATAACGACGATATAATGATATATAATCATCAAATACACGGAGCCTGTCTCTTTTTCCTCTCTTCTCACAGCGTCAGTGTCTCATGCAGCAGCTGATCCAGTAATGAGTGACCCGACAGTAAAAATAAACATATTTATAACTAGTTTAGGTAGTTTGAGAGGTCATTAAAATAGCTAAGGGTGGTGATCTGACTTGAAGTGTGTGTTTTGCTCCCGCTGCATCACAGCGGCAGGAGCTGCGTGTCTCCGTCCTGTCAGATTAGACTTCACTCGCGTTTATGTCCATATCGAGATAAAGATAAATAATCTGAATTCAAGGAGGAGCTCCTGTAGATGTTGCACAAAGAACTGTAGCATGGTCAGTAGCGACTGGAGCACGATAGCAACCCCGCGGGGGAGAGGCAGGGCTATGAAAACGAATGACCGTATAGGCGACTCCACGGCCCCGTTGGACCCCCCAGAGCGCTCTGTTCCCAGATCTATCCACCTTTGGACCCGTTGTCGTTTGCGGGGTCTGTTTCTACGTTTCCCTTACGGCGTCGTGGAGCTTAGAGGGCTATACGCATGAGAAATATGCGGATTCAACCAGTTTTCGTCCTCGTGGAGCCGGGGCCTTAAGCAGCAGCTTCACTCAGGCCTGGAGCTGGACTTCAGCCAAGCAACAGTTTGAGAACAGAATGAGGGAGATACCGTTTCCTATTATAACAACTCACTGTGTGGACCTTTTACAAAATGTGCACAAGTGTGTGTGTGTGTGGAAGCGTGTTCAAATATCAACAAAGTAAAGCAGGAAGTACTGAATGTTACCTAAATATTAAAGGGGTTGTTGCACTGCAAGAGGAATGTTTTGTCGTGCAGATCTGGACCAGTGCACAACTTATTAGGAAACGTTTAGCTCTGCATACCTCTCTGAAGCAGTACACCGAGCTAGTGTGGATACAATTATGACACTGTTGGTATTGTATATTTTTTCTTGTCACCAAATCCCATGAACAGAGCAGGGGGCAACAATGTGTGGCTCTGACAGATGACTGTTCCCTCCCTATACTGCCCACGCTGCAGGCCGTTTATTCTGTTACTGAGGGAGAGGGAGAGCATTCCTGAACAGGCCAGTGTGTGTGGTGTGTGTGTGTGTGTGTGTGTGTGTGGTGTGTGGTGTGTGTGTGTGTGTGTGTGGTGTGTGTGTGGTGTGTGTGTGTGTGTGTGTGTGTGTGTGTGTGTGTGGAGTCACGAGTCACTCTGCCAGTGTGTTGAGTCACACTGCCATCCCATAGCACATCCAGCAGGCTGTCAGCAGGGAGAGGAGTGTCAGAGAGCCAGGGATGCTGAGAGGACAACAGGCGGGGGAAAAGGAAGAGTTAGGTATATAACCCATTGACAAAACAGAAAGGTGTGTGTGAGAGTGTGTTTGTTTTTTCATAATGATTTGTTCCATTTTAGTATTGGTTTTGTCATTAGAGAGCAGTTGAATGAGATCTGGTCTGTTGAGTTTGAATGATGTCATCATAGAATAAGCATCCAGACTGTTGGAATCACCACAGCTGTGTATGAAAGGTAGCCCGGCATAACGAAGACACAGAGCTTGTAGGTTTAATTGACAGTGTCCGAGGGGAGCTGATGCAGTTGCCTGGTTAACTAACTACAGTTAGTGTTGCATTCAGTGTCCGACGTCGATCAGTTGTTTGAGTTTTTTGAAATATCCTAAACAATGTGGTATAGATACTTTACTGATCCCAAATTGGGAAATGATTAAGTTACAGTAGAAAAACTTTAAAGGTGGAAAGAAAGGTATAGGTGTAATAAAATACAAATGTAATGCTGTGACAGTTTTTGCAGACTTCCCAGACAAACTCCAGGGCAGAGCAGAGATGTGTTTAGTGCAAAAACTGCAGTCAATCGAACGGCCGCTTGAGACTGGTTCCAAAATAAGTCATTATCCACCCGAGAGGAATATTTCCATGTTCAACAGGAGTAGACGATTGGGTCTCTGCCAAGATTGCGACGGTGGGAGCTGCCCACTTTGAGCTTCACAGCAACTCTTCAGAAACCTTTGGGGGACAAAGCTTTGTTCACCCTATCAAGTGCATTTTGAATAACATAGTTATATTGTGACCACTTGTATAGATCGGCATCCATCCACTGGGATCCTATTTGAATGCCCTGCAGGTTTTTGGATTTCCTCCTTATGCATAGGAACTGGTGTGCACACTGACCCAAAATCAGATCAGTGATTTAACTAAGTCAAGAAGAATGTTCCACATGTCACAAAGAAAACAAGCCACACTCTGTCTCTTCCTCATCTATTTATCGAGTGTGTGTGATCCAAACCCCACCGACTTGCTTAATAAGTTGACCCTCCTCTTCTCACCCTTTTCCCCCTTAAAAGATCCTTCTTGTTGTTCCCAGTCTCTTAGTTCAATTTGTGGACTAAAAACATTTAGCTTTAACCCGGACCAGAGCCCTTTAGGGGCATGACGTCATGACGTCCCCGTTTATATCGCTTCAACTCCAGCGTGAATGTCTCTCACACTCACTACAACAGCGGACAGCATCCGAGGTGATGCTCTTATTCTCAAGAAGCCAGCTTGAATTACAAGCGTGACTAAATAAACTGTTCTCCAGAGTGACATGGCTTTTAGTATGCGCACTATAGAGAGGGCTGGAATGAGTCCTAAAACCCTACAATGACCTCGCATTTTACCACTTCCGGTTCCTACGTCTTGCCATCAACAGTTTGAATGAGTTTTTGGTTAGATGCCTGCAGTAAGGTCTGTGGTTGATTGTTTTGTCAAATGCACTGTCAAGACATATCTGTGTATCTATTTCCACTACAGGTCAAGACGGTACCAAGTTGCCGCAGTCAGTTTTTAAATAATTCTTTATTGTTTCATGCAACCCAGGCCAAGAAAGAAATACATCTGCATAACTATTTATTGTATGAATGAAATTGGTGGCATTTCGAGGCGTGAGATTAATTGTACTAATTGCGGTACTACTTTATAAAACATCGAAAGTGTTTATTTGATGGATAGTTTACCCGCCGCCCCCTTATCTCTCCCCCATGGTGAGGCGACCTGAGATCACCCCCGCCCTTCTTTGAGTGTGAGACCTTCCATCCCAGCTGCCTGCTGTCATAAGGGTGGCCGCGCCCCCTTCGACCCACAACCACAATACACTATAAGAAATTTCGTGCAAATTGGCGCATGTGCCGCCCCCAGTCAAAACGCCGCCCTGGGCAACCGCCCATGTCGCCAATATCAATATCCGCCATTGTGTGGACCACCTCTCCAATTGCAGCAGACAGCATTGGGCTGGTTTGGTTTGGTTCAGTTGGACCTGGTCGGGACTTTTCTAAAGCTGCATCTCCATCCAATAATTATACAAACAGAAGCACTGTCACCAACAGAACACACTGTCAACAGATCAAATACAACATCATACAATTCCAACATCATCAGAGCTACCAGGACAACAACAGTGCAGCATAAACATGTGTGCAGTGCTCTGAACAGATGTTTGCTTTGTATGTTCTGAGAGGAGAACATGACCTTTGTCCTGTGTGCTGCCGAGTGTCTCTCGGGTTAGTGTCATGCTCCTCATCTCCCTGCCGGTGGACATATTTGGGTAAAGGTTGTTCTCTACTGGCTTCACCTGGCTCTGCTAGAGATCCTACACAGCTCAATGTCCAGTCCATGTCCCCAGGGTTAGGGTTGAAACCACTCGGCCTGCTATGAGCAGCAACTTATGGTAGCTGAGAGTCAAGCACATTTAGGCCCAATTCCAAATCACACCCTACCCACTCCCACTCCGTGACGGAGTGACACTCGCAGCTAAACGTGGCTCCTGTCAGATGGAGGGAGTAAATACAGCGGCAGCTTTGGGACAAACTCCCCTCTCTCCGCATGAAACAGGAAATGCCGCAACTGTATGTAACAACGGTTTCAAATCAGCATCTCTTAGACAACAAATACAATTAATAACCTTTTTGTAAAGCTCTTTTAGTTTTAAACCTGATGTTTATAAGCTTCTTAGTTTTTGCAACAGTCTGTAAATATACACAACTTTATAATAAAATGCACACATTCACCTTTTTCTAGACTAAACACAGGTACGACCCTAAGTTAAAAACATGAGGTTATCATGAGGTTGTTAACATGGCAGTGGATGTTTGCTGGAACTACTTGTAAACAGCGTGTTTCCTGACGGACACACAGCATTGAGTCCGGTCAGGTAGGGCAGCAGGTGAAGTCAGCACCGATGCAGACTCGCTGTTTGAGGGCTTGATAACCCACTACCCTCCACTCGTTGGTTTGGAACAGCACTTAATGTGGCGGACTCTCCGCGCAAACGGAGGGGTAGGGGGTGGATTGGAATTGGGCCTTAATGACAATTGTTTCACACTTCTCTCCCTCTCTTCATCAGTTTGTCCGATGGGTGGCAGCAGCAGCAGGCTATTTGGTACGTTGGCCCAGTCCCTGAACAGCGCCCCCTTGGCCCAACCGGAGGCATACCCAGAGGAGAACCCAGACCAGGACCCGGAGGAGCTGCTGAGAGAGTGTGAGGAGGTCCTGCAGAGGCGTCCGGCCCGCCCACACCGCAACCTGGTCTATCCCAGCAGCATGGCCCCCCGCCACAAACACAACTCGTCCATACGGATCATGCAGTGGAACATTCTGGCACAAGGTAGAGATGTAGAAAGCACTGCGATACACTGTTCGGTAAAACGGTACAGGACCCAATCCTGCCTGTATTGGTACTTAAGAATAACAGTGTTCTAATATATGTTTTAATAAGAGCTGTCTGACAGCAGCGCTCTGCCTGAGATATAAGAACGTGTTCCTGCATCAGAATACGGCTTGTCTACAAAGCACTCACTGAGAATTGTCCAATACGTACCTACCTTTGTTGCGTTTTTTGCAATATCATTGTTAATTTTTTGTTTAATGCCGATTAGCAAACTTTTTTTCTTTTGTCTGATAGCTTGTGATAGAGAATGGAGTTTGAGTTGAGACAATGTCTAAGACCACATTTTTTTAAAGTAGCCTGTTTACAAGCTAACCAAAAGCTACATTTCCAGAGTTCTATTCAGTGAAATAACTATACAGCTATTTTACTTTGGTTTAGACATTCATGTTCCCCTCAGGACAATCGGTAATCACTTAAGTGATCCTCTGGATTTTCATCTAGCCCCACCATTGTGTCCAATTGTTTTCAGTAATACGTTTTTTCGATCACCTGCCAAACTAAAGACATCCATCAAACTCTGCTGCAGTGTGTTCTTAATGGTAGTGTTGGAAAATGCTAACTAAGATGTTTCCGTACATTCTAGCCATAAGTACAGCCTCACAGACTGAGGCTAACATTAATGTCTCTGTGTTTCTGTGCAGCTCTTGGTGAGGGGAAGGACGGGTTTATTCGATGTCCATTGGACGCTCTTAACTGGGAGGAGAGGAAGTACCTGATCTTGGAGGAGATCCTTACTTACAGCCCAGACATCCTGTGCCTGCAGGAAGTAGACCACTACTACGACACTTTCCAGCCAATCATGGCCAGCCTCGGTTACCAAGGCAGCTTCCTGGCCAAACCCTGGTCCCCCTGTCTGGATGTGGAGCAGAACAACGGTCCTGACGGCTGCGCTCTGTTCTACCGCCGGTCACGCTTCTCTCTGCAGGCCACAGCTCACCTGAGGCTGTCGGCCATGATGCTGCCCACCAACCAGGTGGCCATCGTCCAGACGCTGAGCTGCCGGGCAACGGGCCGGCGGCTGTGTGTCGCCGTCACCCATCTGAAAGCTCGGAGCGGCTGGGAGAGGCTGCGCAGTGTGCAGGGGGCAGACCTGCTGCAGAGTTTACGCAGCATCACATCCCAAGGGGGGCCCAGCAGCCCTGAGGAGGGGGCGGGCCCCGTCCCGCTGGTCGTGTGTGGAGACTTTAACGCTGAGCCCTCAGAGGACGTGTACCGCCGCTTCAGCTCCTCCACACTCCGTCTGGATTCGGCGTACAAGATGCTGAGCTCTGACGGACAGACTGAGCCCGCCTACACCTCCTGGAAGATCCGCCCCTCTGGAGAGAGCTGCAGCACTTTGGACTACATCTGGTATACCCATGATGCTTTGAGTGTGGACTGCCTGTTGGACATTCCCACTGAGGAGCAGATCGGCCCTGACCGCCTCCCCTCCTACCATTACCCCTCGGACCATTTATCCCTGCTCTGTGACCTCAGCTTCAGGGAGGGGCCCCACATGCTGATGTAGGCCGCCTGGACCAATAGAAAGACTGCTGAGTGGACACCCTTACTGTCAATCACAGTGGGGAAAGGTTGGAGAGTGAACCATTTCCAAACACAATCATTTTTCTTAACTATTGCTATTATCTTAACGGGGAACATTAGAGAAAGAGAAATAAGACATGTTGATGGAAGAGCTTTTAGTTTCAGGTTTTTATTTAGATTTGATCCAGTGACCTGTCCCAAGTTACTTTTTTAACTCAACGCGGTTTCTGTAAATGAACTTCAGATAAAAAGCCAGCTCAGGGATTCTTCTGCTGGAGTTTGAACACTGGACACCAATGCTATTATTACTTCTATCTAATGACTTGTTCTTTATACTTTCTGTCATAAGGTTATGCTTTTCCTAGTGTTTGATATAAATGTTTGAATTGAAGCAATTCTCCATGGTTTGTTATTTGGAGATTAGTAATCATGAAGATGTTGTTACTGTGACTCCACTGAACATGAAGAGACATTGATTATTTACAAATAAAGTCATTTTCACTCACTCATTTCCTGTTTGCCAGAGTTCTGAAAAGGAATGATGTTTGCCTGTGTTCAGGAGCCAATTAGCTGGCAGTTAGGAATGTGGGATGAGTCAAGAGAAGACGGTTCCCCACAGATACTGTCGGGCACATGCACTATGGGTGTTTCTCAATCGTCGACGAGCGCGTGTGGTAGCACATGTCTGCCGAGCATCTTGCTTCAGAAGCGAGTCAAGAATACTTCCTGGCATTCGGAAAACGAAGTGTGGAACATGCTAGCAAGTGTGCAGGTGTGCGTCATATGAGAGGCCCCGCCTTACATCTTCCGCCACAGATTTGGGGAAATTGGTCCGTGCGCAAAGCATTGTGGGGATTTTAAGACCGCGGAGTCTACTCATGTGCAGCCTCGATATTTCTCCAAACGGAGTACGCCGGGCCGGTAGATTTCCAAGTATGCTGGAGATTGGAACAGTACTTCGGCGGCACTCGATGACGTAGTATGCTTGAAATAGTGGCTCTGAAGCAGCTTTACTCGCGATTGAGAAACACCCTTTATGTGGCCTAAAGAATCTGGACAACAGTGCGTGCTTTCAACTTTCTGTTCGTCTCTTTTGTGCTCGAACACAAATACTCTGCAGATCGCTGCTATCCATCTGCCTGCCAGCTGCTCAGCATTCGACCTACTAGCCTCCTTTGAAGCAGTGATGGAACAACCTTCCCTCTGGACTCAGCCACACATCTTTTGTGAGGAAGAAGGTCCACTCTGTAGCAATGCAGTATGATCATGGGTTTCTGTAGTTCCGACACCAGCACATCATAACGTCTTTTCTCCAGCCGATCGCTTCTCGGGAATTGCATTCTGTGGTTTTCCCATATCAGTCATTTTAACTCTACAAACGTAGTTCTGAACCAGGTGCGACCGAACCTACTTCCAAGAGAATATAAAATGTTAAATAATTCCGAAATTAAAGGAGGATGTTGACATATCATGGATTTGACAAAATACATATTGATATTAAGATTTATAATTGTATAAACTTATAAATCTTACCTGCCATGGATGAAGAGCAGGGGAGCCAGGTGGCAAGGAGTCTTTCAGGGTGACAGCTGCCCTGAGTTTGCCTGATTGTTTTTTACATTAAATGATTGTCTGGAAGAATGTCACATACACATTAAATCCATAGTTATGCAAATACACAAAATGCAAAATACAACCCTGTGTTATACTAGAGGAAATGTTTGAGACATTCAGATGTTGCTTTTGTGAAATCCTTTCATAAATGTCAGTAAAATGATGTTGTCCTTTTGTGTTTGCATTTACAAACATGAAAAACGTGAGCAGTTCTAAATCACCAGCCTGCCAGTACATTACAGCCCTCCCTCTTTTTAATTAAGCTGTGTTTATAGTTCAATTACATTACATGTTACTTGTTAGACGCTTTTATCCAAAGCGACTTACATACTGTGGGCAATCCCCCCAGGAGCACTTTGGGGTGAAGTGTCTCAGGGACACAACGACATGCTGACTGCAGTGGGGTTTGAACCTGTGACCCCTGATCCAACACCAAGGCTCTATCCACAGCCCTCCCTCCCCCCCCTCCCCGCCATGGTGTTTCACAGCAGCACAGCGCCTCTCTGTGGACGGATGCACAAACAACACTTGTTTAAAAAGAGCCACTAATAATTATCAAAATGTAATTTTCCAATTTTTGAATAAGACAACTTCAGCCACTTGGAATTCACATTTGTTTGTTTTTTATAATACATATTTGCAGTAAAATCTACTTCAATACGCTGATAGTACAAGAAAGAAAATAGTATATTATACTTCAGATATAGAGCACACCATTTACTTCTTTAAGCTTGAAGCAGACATCCTTTCACTCCCTTTTTATGGACAGTAAAAAACAGTGCTGTGGAGTAACAGGAAACAAAGACATGAACTCATACTACGTCTGTCCGATACACGCTGAGTATCAAAAATGCTTTTTACATTTCTGTTCTGGCTTTTTTATATCACCTTCCATTACAAAAAGGTTATCATTTACAATCTAAGGCGGCCCATTTGGGTGTGAGCTCCGAAGGGGGGGTGTGTGTGTGTGTGTGTTTTTTTCAACAGTCCCTTTTATCCTCTGTGGGTTCGGCAGCTCCACAGTAACAGGATGCGTCTCCTGGAGACCAATGTCAGGCTGAATGTCTGAGCCAATCAGAGAGCAGCTCTGCTCTATGTGTGGGGTGGGGTGGGGGTGTCCTGCACTTCTTCAGCAGTGTCCACAGTCACTTCCTGCCTCCCACCCCCCCCAGGGAGGGCGGCACACTCAGGAGGAGCTGGTGTCTGCTGATGGAGGCTCCGCTTTGGGCTTACTGCTGGGAGGCTTGGAGGGCTGGGGGGGGTTTTTAGGTGTGGCGAGGTGATGCTGACTGACATGGAGAGTGAGCTGGGGTAGATGCTGGGCCACCGCTGCAGGTTTAGCTAGGATGAGGTGCTGTGTAGGTCGGCCTGCTGCTAGCTGCACCGTGGGGGCCATCTTAGCGCTGGCTAACTGCGTAGCGAGGGGTTTGGTCTGGAAGAGCTGCGTCAGCTGGCCCTGCGAGTTGGCCTGCATGAGCGTGGCCAGCTGGTTGGCAGGGATGGTGATGATGGTGATCTTCTCTCCTGCTTTGGAGCCAGAGGGCAGCATGCTGGGCAGAGTCTGGATCACTAGTTTAGGGGGGGTGCTTCCGGAGGCGTTGGATAACGTTACCGGGACCCCGTGGTGGTGGTGAAGATGGACGAGGAGTTTAACGTCACCTGACCAAGTGAGTTCATGACCAAGGGCATGGCTCTGATGGGCCTGCAGGATCAGAGCAGAGAGGAGAATACTTAAGTTGCAGCATTTCACTTTGTCATAGCTATGAAGTTATTTATAAAATACAAAACTGGGAAATTATCGTTATTTGCTGAAAAAACATTCATGTGGATCCCTTAATAAAGTGCCTAATGCTGCCAGTTAGTATCCGATGAAAGAAGCTAGCAGCACTACACAAATCTAGCCCGCCCCTTCAGGCCTCCCCCAAAAGAAACCCCCCTATTGCAATGCAATAATTGTTTTGACCTTTTCTGCACTACAAGAGAAACATTGAGTGTGCCTGCAGCCAGCCAGCGCACTACACGGACCCCACCACACACAGAAACCACAACCATCTGACACACACTCTTGTCCCGTTGCCTACAGGTTCTGTAGGCAGGTATCTAATCAAACGATCTGCTCTCAGCCAATCAGATGATATGGTTGAAATACAATTACAAACCAACTATTATCATTATTCCAATGCTCTAGTTTCTTGTCATTTTTGGTGAGTTGTGTCATTTTTTTAAGCAGATGACAGGACTGATGGTTAACCTGGCTAAAGACAGAGAGCTGAGTGATGACAGTGAGTAGAGACCTGCTGGCAGCGCCGCCGGGGAGGACAGTGACGTAGGTCTGCTGAGGCTGGGGGCGGCGTGGGAGGGGGTGCCCAGGCTGGCTGGGTGCTGGATGGACACTACGCCCTCGCTGTCCTCCACCTCCTCTCTATCCTCCTCGTCATCTATCACTCGGATGTTCTTGGGCATGTCTTTGAACTGGTAGGCCAGCCGCTGCCCCTCAACTTTGGCAAGGATGCCGCGCTGGTAGTAATACCTACACACACACACACACACATACAGGAGATCAGAGTTGGTGTCATGTGACAGGGACAGACTGTAGAGCACAGGAGGGGAGCGCTGACCTCAGGGCTCGGCCCATGGTCTCGTAGTTCATGTCAGGCTTGTTCTTGTGTTTGCCCCACAGCTTGGACACAGCCTTGGAGTCCACCAGCTTGAAGATCCCCTTCTCCCTCTGCATCCACTTGATGTACCTTGGACAGGTGTTCTTATCCTGCAGCAGCTCCAGCAGGAACTCCCATAGATAGGTGGTGTTGCCTTGAGGACACAAAGCACAACATCAGTGATGTCTCCAGAGCCAGGAGCCACATGTGAGATCCTCAACAGCAGAGGGTTACATAAAACACCACACACACTAAGACCCATTTACACAGGAACGCAAACGAACCAAATTCGATATCAAAAAAGTCTTCCGTTCACACGGATACGGCTCAATAAACGTGTCCGTTCACACGAGACCGCTCGACCCGGTGGAGACGCTGTAGTACATATGCCGGGCCTGTAAGTGGCGCTGTACTTTCGCCACAAAATACACCAAAAGCAGCGAAGAAGACCCCTGAGTATGGTTGCCATGGTTGCCTGCTGTTTATTCTCCGCGGTGGATTTAGCAACATGTAGTTCATGTAGTTCTCCATGTCCACTTGTTGCTGATGGTTGTGGTAGAGGAGCTGTAGATGTTGCACTAAATCTGTAGCATGGTCAGTAGCTACTGTCAGTAGCTACTGACCATGCTACAGCAGTGAGCAGCAGAGGTGGGGAGAGGCGGGGCTATGGCTTCATCGTTATCAGGAAATGATCGTATAGGACGTACACACGGAGCCGTTTGGCCCCCCAGAGCGTTCCTTTTGCAGATCTATCCACCTTGGGATATCGTTTTAGGGGTCCGTTTCCGCGTTTCCGTTACGGCTCGTGTGGACGAACGGGCTATATGAAAGTAGCAGATACAACCCGTTTCGTTCTCATGTAAACAGCGCCTAACACAACTGCAAATGACTTTTACTAACATAAAGCATTATGAACACAAGCCAAAAGCATCAAGTGATTTAGGTGAAAATGTAAAATAACATTTGTATTAAAAAAGATGGTAGATAATGTTCTACTACTGTGATGTACAAAATAATATAGAGTCTCTATTGAATGCTGCAATGAGTCCGAAAACCTGGCAATGAGTCCGCATTTCTCCAAGGTGGACGATGATGTTGTGAGGATAACTAGTTGCTATCACAGCAAACAATTCTCTCTCAAACTTGAAAGCCAACTCAGGCCAGGCTAAGAGTGAAGGCTTTTGTAGAACATGTCAACACTATCAACATGTTGGCTAAGTTATATTGACATTATGCAACCATGGCGTTGTTTGTTAACGAGGACAGTTGGTACTAATACTACATTACAAAAAACTAACAAATGTGATGGTGTGGAGGACGAGGAGAGGAGTCTGCAGCCTAAGGGGAGGCTGTCCTGTAGTCTGGAGGTACAGCAGTGGATAAGCAGACTGATCAGCAATCAGTTCCTTTGTTTTGCTTACGTTAAGCAGGAATCTGGTTTTTTGTGCAGCTTCCGGACCACATTTTTTGAACAGCCCAGTTATTAAGCAAGCTGCTGACTCCAACCCTGCACGTTACCCTGTAATAACCCAATACGTTTTGTCGAGGGAACAAGTGAGATGCCTACTCCTGGGTAGGCCGACAAGAGTTTGGAGTTCAAGTTCAGGGACGTTCTGAAATGAATTTCTTCCTTTGAGAATTCAGTTTTTTTTTATCTACGGTTGTACCCTAATCTTCTTTACTTATTTGCCCAATGATTGAAAAGGCTGGAATGCTTCGCAAAATGTAATTTATCTGGACATTATTTTAGGATTTGTTGATGAAGGTGTGTGTTTTGCACCACTTTGACCAACCTTTGCCCTCCCTCGGCCTCTTCTTGATCCCCAGGTCAAAGGAGCCGTTAGAAGCAGGCTGGTTTGTTCTGGGCTTCCGTCCTCCTGCACACACGGAACACTTCCATTTAAACATAACCGGTGTGAGGCTGGTTTCAGAGAAATAACAGGAGCTGTGTGGCCTCCAGCACGAAGGCCTGTTAACTAGGAATAAAGCACGGCACCTGACATGAAGCCACGGAGAGCTCCATGTGACATGAGGCCACACTCACCTCCTCTCTTCTTCTTGGCAGCAGGTTCACAGTCAGGAGGGATGGGGAAGGACTCCTCCTCTATTGGTCCACACTCTGTAGACACCTCCACCACTGTCTCCATCATTACATCCTCTGATGGGTTACAGGAAAATATGCAATATTCCATAACATTTTGAATATACAATTATAGTGTTAAATTAACAGATATGTTTATTTATCAGCTATATACTAAAGTTTAAATAAAGATGATTAGAGAATTGGGGCATATCATCTGTTTGCCAATGAGATCAAATGTTGCAGACATCTCTGATGAAGGACTTCTCTATAATGAGCAGTTTCATGTAAACATGTTTATATAGTATTGCTTTTGTTTATGCTGTTTTCCTGTTAACTGCAACAGGATGTTGACTTTGTGGGTTAAGCCAATCACAGACGGAATGAGACGAACTACAGATCTGACCTCTGTCTGATGATCGCTGTCCATCAGCACTGACACAGCTCCTGGCTGCGGTGTTTACCTGTGTTGCGGTCATTGTGCAGTCCTCCAGGAGACTCCATGTGGAGAAGAGCTTCAGCTGCTTCAAACGTTTTGTCGAAACACACCAGGTCATGTCCAGACATCTCCACTGAAGCAGGAGCAGAGAGAACAGAGAGCTGTCAGTCTGCAGACATCTGCAGCACATGCCCCTGAGAGGGGGCTGCTACATCAACGACATTACAACACAGAGATCCGACTTCGGCTATTATCAAAGGTTGATCAGTCTGTTCCGCCCCGATTCCACTGGGATCTGGTCTGAATAGTGAGAGGTTGTTCCTGCCAGAAGGTGGCAGTCTTCTGCTATCATCGCATCAGCAGCTCAACCTCTCTAGGATCTATAGCTACCGTCATCAATACAGCTTGGCACATTTCAGAAAGTCAAATGAAAGATATATGTTAAGGTTTGTTGCATGGAACTCAATGTGAGATGATTTTTACAATCCATATAAAGGAACATTTGGAAACATAGTGAGTTATATAATTAGCAGCAGGAGAAACATGAAAAAGTTAGATGTCTTGTAAAACATTTAGTTTGAACTGGATCTAAATTGGTGTTTCCTCACACACAAGATGTCAAACTTCTACACTCACACCCTTTCATGGAGTAGTGGGAGCGCTCTCACTGAACGTACAGAACCCCTGATAGATAGCGTCCATTGAGAATTCAATCACGGAGTCACGGTGAGCAGAAGGTTTGCAGTAGAGAAAATAAAAAAAGTAGACTACCGAGTCTTTTTTCAATTTGTGTCATTTTGCATTCACTCTTAGCTTCTCTCCGAGCATCAGGAACAAAAGGAGAAAACCCAGGCAGCCAGATAAAGCTCATGCTGCCCCCATGTGCCCTCTCTGCAGCATTTTGACTGCAACTAATAACTGGGGAGGGAGGGGAAATAAAATGTGTGCTCTGTACAAAAGAGGAGTTTATAAACAGTCTTCGCTACGTTTAAATAACCTTGTTCAATTTGGAAAAGTGAAGTGAATCCCACTCCAACCCCCAGATGAAATCAGAAGCACCACAATGATCTATTCCAGTGATTTTCAACCACTGTACCGTGAGAGATCGTCAGGTGTGCCGTGAGAGACCGTCAGGTGTACTGTGAGAGATCGTCAGGTGTGCCGTGAGAGACCGTCAGGTGTGCCGTGAGAGATCGTCAGGTGTACTGTGAGAGATCGTCAGGTGTGCCGTGAGAGATCGTCAGGTGTGCCGTGAGAGATCGTCAGGTGTGCCGTGAGAGATCGTCAGGTGTGCCGTGAGAGACCGCCAGGTGTGCCGTGAGAGATCGTCAGGTGTGCCGTGAGAGATCGTCAGGTGTGCCGTGAGAGACCGTCAGGTGTGCCGTGAGAGACCGTCAGGTGTGCCGTGAGAGACCGCCAGGTGTGCCGTGAGAGATCGTCAGGTGTGCCGTGAGAGACAGTCAGGTGTGCCGTGAGAGACGTCAGGTGTGCCGTGAGAGACAGTCAGGTGTGCCGTGAGAGACCGTCAGGTGTGTGCCGTGAGAGACCGTCAGGTGTGCCGTGAGAGACCGTCAGGTGTGCCGTGAGAGACCGTCAGGTGTGCCGTGAGAGACC
Organism: Trematomus loennbergii; assembly: GCA_012861695.1. NCBI lineage: Eukaryota > Metazoa > Chordata > Actinopteri > Perciformes > Nototheniidae > Trematomus > Trematomus loennbergii. The sequence continues at coordinate 57,396 of JAAOOA010000450.1, forward strand.
GTCAGGTGTGCCGTGAGAGACCGTCAGGTGTGCCGTGAGAGACCGTCAGGTGTGCCGTGAGAGACCGTCAGGTGAGCCGTGAGAGACCGTCAGGTGTGCCGTGAGAGACCGTCAGGTGTGCCGTGAGAGACCGTCAGGTGTGCCGTGAGAGACCGTCAGGTGTGCCGTGAGAGGCCGTCAGGTGTGCCGTGAGAGGCCGTCAGGTGTGCCGTGAGAGACCGTCAGGTGTGCCGTGAGCCGTGAGAGATCATCAGGTGTGCCGTGAGAGACCGTCAGGTGTGCCGTGAGAGACCGTCAGGTGTGCCGTGAGAGACCGTCAGGTGTGCCGTGAGAGGCCGTCAGGTGTGCCGTGAGAGACCGTCAGGTGTGCCGTGAGCCGTGAGAGATCATCAGGTGTGCCGTGAGAGACCGTCAGGTGTGCCGTGAGAGATCGTCAGGTGTGCCGTGAGAGATCGTCAGGTGTGCCGTGAGAGACCGTCAGGTGTGCCGTGAGAGACCGTCAGGTGTGCCGTGAGAGATCGTCAGGTGTGCCGTGAGAGACCGTCAGGTGTGCCGTGAGAGACCGTCAGGTGTGCCGTGAGAGACCGTCAGGTGTACCGTGAGAGACCGTTAGGTGTACCGTGGGACATTGTCCAATTTCATTGAAATCGGTCATGAAAATATGATTTAGTTGCTGCAAATAAAATCCAGCAGTGCCGTGCTCCCAAGCCAAATTAAACATCATCTCCAAACAGAAGACCTGTCACTTCAAAAAAGAGAACTCTTTGTTGGCCTGCGTGAACAAACTGAGAAACAGATGACTTTGATGAGAAAAAAACACAAAGGTTTCTGAGAGCGCTCTCAACGCTATCTTCTTATGAGCTGAACTTGTGGCCAAATTGAGGGAATCGTAATGAAATTGTCTTTATATATGCTGTATAGTGGTTCCCAAACTTTGTGCCCAAGGCACACCAAAGGACAAGTACAAATCTCAAGGCACACCTATTGTGCAAAATAGCCCTTATAACACGTGTTATCACTCATATCATGTAAAATATCTGTAAATGTGCATAATTATTTACTAATGCCAAATAAAATGTGACAAAGACAACTATATTACTCATGAAATATTTATTATTAATTATTAATTAATTAATTTGAAACTTTTATCAAATTAGGCTTCATCAAAGCAGCAACACACTCATTTAAACCAGACGGGTCACAAAATAAAAAATGAGGCAAAGACTCAGCAGAAATTCAGCACAGAGAACTGTCAATGCAAGGAAGCTGCACTGTCCATGGGCCTGAACTACAAATTATAAATGTAACATTTCAGCAATCAGCATTGAAACATGTGCTATTGTAAATATTTTGCCGACTTACAAATGAGTGAGATACATGTGCCTGTCGGGGCGCGCAGATTTTTTAAATCCTTGGTGGCATGAGGACAGGGCCACTCGCAAGTCCTGTTCAACAGAGAGCCGTGACCTCCTGTTGTTCTTCATGTAAACCAGAGTAGAGAACGCCAGCTCACACAGGTAGGTAGTGGGAAAAAGAAGAAGTTGCTCAATCGCGTGGTGGGAGATGCTTGGGTACTCCGATGCAGAAGCCAACCAAAACTGATCCAGTGGGAGCTCACTACATTTGAGTTTCAGTGTGCGGTCCACACGGAGCTCTGCGCACTCCTCTCTCTCTTTCATAGTGAGCTTTTCTGTTGGGAATTCCTGGTGGAATGGGTCTCGGATCCAGTCATAGTCCTCGATGTCAGCCACACGTGGAAAATAGCGGTCAAACCTCTCTTTTAAGGTCTGAAGGTGTTTGGCATATACAGCGCGCTCCCTAGCTGCCTGCGGCGCAGCTGATGCCAGCGGGAACATGTCCATGGAGCCCTGTTCCAAAGCCTCGCGCCACAGGATAAGTTTGCCCATAAACCCCGAATCTTGTCTGTGGATGATAAAATGTTTTCATTCCTGCCCTGAAGCTTGGCGTTTAACTCGTTGAGATGCCCAAATATGTCTGCGAGGTAAGCCAGCCTGGCGCACCACCTCTCATCCGCGAGCTTGTCTTTATGTGGGACAGCGTGTTCACGTGAAAACTCCAAAAGCTCTTCCCGAAGCTCATAAAGACGGGATAGGACTTTCCCCCGTGACAGCCAACGTACCTCTGTGTGGAGGATCAGGCTTTGGTGGTCGGCTCCCATCTCGGCGCACAGCTGGGAGAAGAGGCGAGATTTCAGGGGCCTTGATTTGATGTAATTCACCATCTTCTCCCGTAGTATGGCTTTCCATTTCTTTGCAGAAGAAAAACGTCTCTTTGATAGAGTCAGCATCAACATATCTGACGTTTGCCAGAAGTTGGGCAGCCCCACTTATGTCAGTAGATTCGTCTATTTGTAGGGAAAATCTGCCGCTCGCCTGCAGTGCCATAAGACAGGTAACTTTCATGATACTGTCTGCTGACAGTTTTTTTCCTCTTTTCTTTCGGTGGTGGGTTGTCGGCAGTCTCTGCACTGGTGGTTGGTGGTTTGCTCCGCACAAGAAAGCGCTCCATTTTCCCTCTTGCGTGTTTCTCTGTTTTAATGTTGTCCTTCAGCCTTCGATGTGTCACGGTCTTATAATTCCCACCTGCAACTGCGTTAACAGCGAAATATGGGGTTCTGTGAGGATTTTTTTTTAAAGAATTGTTTTTAGGTATAGAGTTTGCCTCTGTATTATGAAATGAGTGCATACAAAGTACTGATATAGTAAATAAAAAAATATTATTTTTGTGTAGTTGTATATTGCAATAATAACGTATGGTTGTCACAAAATCCCACGGCACACCCGGACTTGCCTCACGGCACACCGTTTGGGAACCACTGCTGTATTAGACTACAATGTCATTTCTTTGATTGTTGGTGTGCCAAAAAAAGTTGAAAGCCGCTGATCTATTCATACATGTATTGTTTGGCAGTCAGATCTAACATTGAGAGAAGTGAACCTTACCGGTCTCAGACACCTCCGTCACCACCTCCTGCTCCTCGGCCACGTCCTGCATCAGGTACGTCCCGTCGTCGTACACCAGCACCTGTGCCGAGTAGCACTCCTCCACCTGGGCACTGGGCACCTCCTCCACGATCACGGCCGGGCAGCCCTCTTCCTGCAGCACCACGTCGTCCTCATCGTCCACATCTTCCTCTCCGCCCTGCACGATCACTGCCTCGATCTCCTGCTCAACCAACTCTTCTTCCTCTTCCTCCTCAGCGGGCTGCTGCTCACACTGAACAGTTTAAAAATGTGAAAAGTTGAATTTCCTAAGTCACTGTGTTCCCAGATAACAGCATTTAAACTTAATGACAAAACTAAGAAAATGAGGCAGATCGACCCCTTTATTTTGAGTTAGAGTCAATGTCTTCTCCTTGAAGTATGAAATAAACACGTTAGTCGTACAGAAGTAACGTAATGCTATGGTAATCTGATCTGAACAGAATTTTGAGACCCTTTTATGGTCCACCTTTTATTTAAAAAAAACAACTTCAGTAAACTAATCAGCAGCCAGGCAGAAACAAGTGTAAGCTGTCAAAGGCTGTCATGTTCCATAATCTGCATTTGTAAAGAGTTTTAGACATAAGTCATCCTTCACCCATTCACACTCAGAGGCAAGGTGATTGTTGGAAATCCATTGTTGGTCCTGGGAAGTCCTTCCCCTATGCTTTTGTTGTATATGGTTCACTTGTTGATTTATTTTCCTCTGAATACACAGAGATTACTAGCCTGCGTTCATTCCAATGTCTCCATAACTGCCATGATAGACTCCAGGGAAACTATAACATTGAATCATAGCCCAGCCATAGTTTCTAGTCTAGTTCAACTGTCACACTAGCTGCACCTAATACACGTGTTATTATCCAGATACTGTTCCAGCTTTATAATCAACACAAAAGCACAAAACAGCAACATATTTACATAAAATATGCAACATTGATTTTGAATTAGCCTTGTAGCTGCATTTTTTTATTCTATCAAATAGAAGTTCTGTTGGATTGGCACAACCTCTAGTATCGTCTCCAGTCATCTTTTTCAACTGGAAAGGCTTTGCTGACTCCCCTGCAAACACAGACTTACCTGCTGGTGCTCCTCCACCACGGTGACATACTCCACTATGTTCCCTCCTCCGTCTGACACTACCACAGAGGTCATCACTCATTCCTGCCAAAACAAAAGCACATGTGGTCAGGATGGATTTGTCAGTGTTTTGTGTGTGCAATGGGTGGCGTCATGTGAATGCCCCATGGCCCTGCTCATGACTTAGATACAGTATCATTCAAACACCATGTTACAGCGCAATCCAGTTTCAAATATTCTACCGTCTGCTGAAATTACTAAATAAAATAAAATAAAAAACCGTATTACACAATTTACAATTTCTTTTGAAAATGCAGTTATATACTTTCAGCCAAGCATCAAACTAAACAAATGGAGAGACAAGAACATCTTTATACTAGGAACACAGGGGACCTGGACAATATCAATAACTGATTCAAAGAATAATAACAATAACGACAACTACATCTTGTTGAATAACAGTGTTTGCATTTTATATTGTGACTGATATTTCTGATGATGGTCTAAAACCAAAAACTCGATGTTAAAGGTCCCATGTCATGCTTTTCCGGTTATTACCTGTCCCCTTGTGTGTTATGAAGGTTTTTATGCATGTAAACGGTCTGCAGAGTCACAAACCCTCAAAGCACCCTGTAGCGAGTAAAACTCTAACACAAAAGACCTGTCTATGCTGCCCCAGAACGCCTCGTTGGACATTTCTCTTTTTCCATTTTTTCTTCCTGAGTATGTGACGTAACGATACCCAGGTCCAAATGCACCAATCCGTGGAGCTCCTCACACACAACCTGGCTGTGAGCGGTGTCTCGCAGACCCCACGCAGCAACCAGGAAACGACACCAGTAATACAGCTCACACTGTCCGCTCCTCGAGCCTCAAAGGGCGGAGCAGCGAGCCCTACAACTTCCCACCAACACGGCACCCAGATCGCACGCAGCATTCTCATCTGTTTGTCATTACTGGTGTCATTTTCTGGTTGCTAACAAATGCCATTGTAACACATAAACACACATCAGAGCACAGGGGCTCATAGGAAGGGGGGGGGGCAGGAGCTCCATCAAGCCGTTTAGGACAGAGAGTGAATACACATACTATACAGAGATGCTGTATCAGAAAACCAATGTGATTTTGGAACATTGAACAATGTAAATATATTCTAGTAGACCTCAACAATGGAATTATGATACATAGAAATGGCCATGACTGGGACCTTTAATTTAATTTGGGGCCAACTTCTGTAAGTTAGGAAGAGGCTTGGGGGCTCGATTTACTGTTCTGTACTAAGCTTATACGACAACGACATGCCATTTAATTTACATTTCTAGTTTTTTAAAACAATTGTAGTATTCCTATTTACGGCAGAGGCAGGTATCCTAAATACATGTTCTGATAAAACAGGAAGCGGGACTGAGGCTCCGACAGCTCTCGCAGCGCGCAGGCTGGTGTTTACTTTCTGCTCTGCAGCTACACTCTGGAGCTAACTCGCTAGCTACCGCCAATGGTTCTGCTACTCACTAAACAGTTTCAAACTAACTTTACTACGGCTGCTCACAATATGCACTTTGTTATCTTACATCACATATTCAATGCCAAAAAAATATCAACACTGCATTCTCATTTAAAAGGAGACTACCCACAACCGAATCACACAGCAATGGCTAGCTTTAAGCTTAGTAAATTAGCTCCAAACAGTTAGCAGATAGTTAGCAAACACATATACCGCAAATAAGGTGTAGTTTAAAGCGTACACGTTCAGGAACTGGCAAATAGAGCACATTGGGGTGTTAATATTACATGTTGTAAAATATCACACTGCTGATATACATTTCCTTCTCTTACCTTGTTGCTTTTGCTAGCGAAAAGTAAGCTCCGAGGCTAGCGCTGCCCGGGCCTAACGTTAGCCAAGCTATCAAGGCCAAAATGCTAACTTCGCTCGCATAAACAAGTGTTAGGAGTTCCTCCGTTTCTTAAAAACACTTTAAAGACAGGTATCGTCTTCCCGCGCAGAAACCTAAAGGGTAGACGAAGATGCAGGCCCTGAAGTTGTTTTGATTACAGCTCAATTCTCGCTATCCTGTAGCTTTCCGGCGCGTCGCCTCTGCTGCAGCGGATCCAGCGGGTCAGAGCACAGAGCGCCGTGACGTCACGAGGACAAACCCCAACAATGGGCGTCGCATGGCATACTGTAACTGGGTTTTATATTGATGTATTTCATTACTTTATATGTCTACCCTTGATGTCAACCTTTTTGTATACAAAAAAAGATATAATTAATATATATATATATATATATGTTCTTGAATACAAAAATGTGTCAAATTCAATTTTTTACCAAAGAGACCAAAACAACCACATAAAGACCCAAAGATAAATAAAAAAACAAATACAAAGAGACAATTCCAAATGACTACAACGAGTCACAAAGTGGCAAAACAAAAGCATAAAAACATTTAGAAATGACAAAAAAACACAGATAGATGGTAAAGACCATGGTAAAGACTGCAAAGTTCAACACAACTCAAATAAAGAGTCTAAACAATATAAAGTCTGTGTTTCTCAACATCGCCTGTGGATCAAATTTGCACTGAACCATCTGTCACAGGCTTTTTGATTATTTATTGATTAGGCCAATGTAGGCTCACATTTATTTGATACTGTGATTATTAAAGAATAGTCTTTTTTTAAGTCTGTCCAAATCTATTTTTAACACCATTATTTGACTGTATTTTTAAAGTGCTGATCCCAAATTATAATAATAATGCAGATGACACTATCATTTAAAAATAATCTGCCTTTTCCTTTCAAGCTTGCTCGCTTGACTTGAGCTGCGAGGCATTCTTAACTTCCATCTCTACCCTCTCTTGACATGTTCACAATACTTGAATCAGTTTGACAGAACATGTTGTTACTTTTAATAAGTCACACCCTTTGCCTTGGTTATTTGTATGTTTCGTGTGTGCTTATGTTATCTGTAGCTGTTTGAACTTGTTCATGAAACGTTTTGTTTTTCCCCTTGCAACACTAACCTGGCAGAATAAATAGGCTACTATCTGCAAAACAAGTATTTTCCAAGGCCGCTGTACCTGCTGGCACCACCAGGAAAGAGAACTAATGCCCTGCACCTTCATCCTGATGCTCAAACACCACCCTATTGTTTTAGCAGGACAGGCTTTCTGTAAGAAGGGAATGGGACCTCCTGGACAGCTCAGGATGGGGACATGCAGGCTGACCTGGACCAGAAGCAGCAGAGAGGACCAATGTCAGCCAGATCTGATCATGTGGTCAACAACCTTACAGAAGTCCCTGTACAACGTCAAATGAACTGAACCATGGGGGGCTGCAGTAGTCAGATAGCAGCCGGGCAGTACAGCGGGGCTGGAAATCACAGGGGCTCCAGGTGGAGGTCTTGGAAGCCACATCTACCCCCAGGCTACTGACGGGATGAGGGTCCGAGGACAGGCACCCCGCGTTCCTTTTTCAAACGTAATTTTGTTGAAGAATAATATTTTGAAATTACTTTTACTTATAGCTCAGAAATAATAGCTACTTGTAATGAATAGATTCGACTCCACTGAAGAGAGGGGTTCACAGTTAGATGCTACACTAAAAGCTTTTTGTTCAAGGACATTTATTACATGATGAGTTATTGTAACAATGCAGAGCCTGGTTTGATTTGTCCGCTCTCACCTGAGAGGATGGCGTTCGTGGTGCTCAGAGCACTGAGATCTAACATTAGAAAAACTCACTGAAACATTTTGATTTGGAACACGTTCCACATAAGAACGAGTCCTTGTCATGTTGACATGCATTTACCAAAGTACTGTATATCAGTTCACATAAACTCAGTATTAACATTTCGTTTTACTTAACTCAGATATTGAACTTTTTACTTCACTACAACTGTTTGACAGCTTCACAGATTAAGAAATGTAATACAAAAACTACACGTTTCATAAATCTACAAAACATCTATATTAAATAGTTCAAATTAGCAACATCATATAGTGAATTACTCACAGGAGACATACTTTAAAGGATTAATAATGCTTTATTTTAATGGACTATCTTCATACCACACTATAAGTAAATGATCACAATATTAATTCATTCCTAAGAAAAAAAAATTAATGTAGGTCCTGTAACTATTTCACCAGCACTTACTATGGTATGACTTGCTTGAAGTGAATATATCTGCACTGTTGTTATCCTTAGTTTGAATCTCTAAGGTTCTTTGCACTTATTGTGAGTCGCCTTGGATAAAAGCGTCAGCCAAATGTAATGTAAATACCTTCCCATCACTACAGGAAAGACACGTATCTGTCGAGTCTATTTGTATTATCAGGTTCAAACAGTGAAGTTTCAGTGTCAGTTACCCATTACCCCAGCAGTGGGCGTTCCTGTCCATGTCTCTAAATAATCAGGGTCAACGTCAAGTAAGCAGCGTCACAGTTTAACACCGATCACAGCTAATCTGCTTCATTGCATTGATTGTGTGACCATCTATGTTTCTATGTTTCATGTTGTCTGTAGATGTGTAATTGCTCAGTTTTGCTGTTGTGCTGCTGTGTTTATTGTGTTTACTGTATTTTGTTACTCTGGCACAACAATTTCCTTCGGGATAAATAAAGTCTTATCTTATCTTATCAGGAGAAGGTAGGTTTGATCAGATCTGATTGACGAGAAAACAAGCTGTCAGATTTTGATTTATTTGTTCAATGTTTCTGCACCACAGTCAGTCACATTACCTTGAACGTTTTCTCAGTAAACCAGATGGTCCTTAGTTTAGCAGAAAAGTTACAAAAACTCCAAACAGCTTTTAGTATTCTAGTTTTGGAGAAAACAAAAAAAGGTACAAAACAGTTTTATCAGGCTGAGCTTACACCAACCAGCATACTTATCCTAAACAATGTTTACACAAAATCCTTGAAGTCATTCAAGCTTGTTCATTCAAGTGTTCCTGGAAAAAGTTGGTGAACTAAAATTACAACACAAAAAATAGGTTTAATCCGTCTTTATTTTGCAAATACATGCATGTGTGAACCAGTCAGTTTCTGTCCTTTGCTTAGTCAAAGACATCAGCTCACATCCCGTAACAGAAACCTGCCTGAGAGCATCAACAGACAGATTTACATTTTCAAAATACATTACTAAATTGTCATATTTAATTATTCTCAGGTATTTTTCAATTACCATAGAACAAACTAACAAAGCCAGACATCCAAGAGTAGAGGGGAGAGATCTGAAAGAGGGCCTCAAAGAAGAGAGGACAGTTTGCATTTCACACAGGAGACTTTACTTCAGACAGACTGCAACACTTCCCATACACACATCACGTCACACAAGCACATCAAGACCATTACCGAGCGCACATGCCGCATCCTTTAAAGCACACATCCACACAGATCTGACTGAAAGCAGAGTGAAAGAACAGAATGCTGCTCATACATCCTCCATCAACCCACTGACCATCCTCACTGAAGCAGCTCTCTAGGAACACACCAGCTTCCTCAGGGGTGTGTGTGGAGAAGAAAAAAAGGTGTAAGGACTTTTGCACCATTATCTTCCAATCAGGAAGATGTCCCTTATATTTTATACATTCACATCTAATCATCAGATTGTCTATATAATTAAGGATAAACAAAAGGTATGCAAACACTGAACATGAAAAGGAAAACAGCTGCTGCTCTCTATGGGTCAGTGTCTGGTGTTGGTGGAAGGAACCTGCTGTGACATCACCGACTGGGGAAGTGCTTTAGAGTTTACCCAATGAGAGCAGAGGAACAAATGTTTCAGTGTTGAATTACCATTTAAAAAGGGAAGGAAAATAAACAATGCCTGCTTTATTTAGCCTTACAGGAGAGTTAGGGTGCTCCATGAATTGGCTTTGCAACTGTGTTGTTGGCTCTGGAGCTGCAATACAGACTGCTTCAAGAAGAGGTACAGCCGCTTGAATGCTGAAAACATCAGGACAGTGAGGTAGCCAGGTGGCTGTGGTACATGCCGTTTCTCCAAATCTTTACTTTTCACACAAAGAGAAGTAGAAGAAAAACCTGAGGTCGGGTATTGTAGAGAATTTTGGTGAATAAAAATGCACCTTGCATCTTTAAAATATAACACTATTTCACATTAGACATGGCTAGGCAGAGCCTGGGTTAACAAAATGTGGTGCTGTATGGAGGTATTCCACGGAGTGATTCTGAGGCAGTAAACTCTGTAACAGTAAGACGAAACGGTGACTGGATAGGTCAGTTTTTAAAACACACCAGATAACAGGTTGCAATTCACTGAAGTTATAAGAAGTGTTAGTGAGGCTGGTGAGGGAAACAGCTGAGATCTGTTTATCTACGGAAGGGCTCATCCAGGACTGTAGTGCCAGGACATGGAGGTCAGTGTGGAGTGTCACAGTAATGGGCACTGCTCACATGTTGGTGAATGGATCCATAAAGCAGGCATGGGTCTGTGCATTATTTATATTTTAACACTGGAACTATATTTGTACTACTACAAGTCCCTTGATTGTTATGGGGTACAGGGAGGAAGGGAAGATGTTGGAGAAAGGCACATCCTCTCCTTCTGGAGGATATTAGGTCATCATTCAGGAGCCGTTTACTGTGATGGAGGACAGAAACACAAACGTCACTGTCTGCGTCAGCACATTCTGAAAGTGTATCCATTTATTACACAATTCTAAATAATTTCTAAAGAGCATTTTAACATGAACTACAGGAACATGGATGTGAAGGGTGGACATGTGTTAAAAAACAACTCTGTCATGTCCACAGCACACAGGATAAGGTTTGTTCAGAGAAAACAAAGAAATGTGTAAGAATATTTACTTTCTTTACATTTTCCTAGGTTATGACCCATTTGAACTAACTAAACGTTACTTATCATTCAACTTTTATCTGAACCGACTTGCATACAATAGCCGCGTTCACACCAAGTACTTTGCCGTACTTAGTTCCCAGCACTTAGTTCCCAGCACTTAGTTCCCCCATGGAACTAAGTACAGATCGCGTTCACATTACGCAAATGAGCCGCTGACGTCACTTCGTCTTCTTCTGCTTTGGGTTTACTGGCAGGCCACAAACAACTTCACGGTGCATACTGCCACCGGAGTCCCCGGCCAGAAGTCCCCGGGTTGGGGACTGGCTTCAGTAGAAGCTGCTGGGACTCCCAGCAGCTTCTACTGAAGCCTTCCGAGTAAATCGCCAGAACGCCGACACCTCCTCATCTCCACCGCTCCCATGTTTTATTTTGTGTTGCCATAAGTAGTCTCTCTGCATTTGTGCACTGGGCGAATGCTAATGCTAATAATGCTAATGACAGGATAATAAAATGGCGGCTCTACAAAACATTTCAGAGTTGTACGGGGCGTGGTTTGCAATTCGCCCAGCCAATCAGAACTGGGGCACTTTTTTCCCCCAGGAAAGTACCATCTCTCAGCAGGCACTAAAAATGGGGGTAAAAGTTCCCGAGATGAAGTGCTTTTTGGTGTGAACGCGACATAAGGGTACTAACGGAACTAAACGCGAAAAGTACGGGGAAAAGTACTCCGGTGTGAACGCAGCTAATACTGTAGTCGTGCATGTGGGAGCAATTTGGGGATAGGCATGTTGCCCAAGGACACTGGCATTTAGCCCATTTGAAATACGCCTATAAATGCCCTAAGCCACAGCCCCCCCTCCCCCACTACTAAAAACTTCTGCCAGCTGAAACTCGGGCACCATGCAAAACCTATGCCAATATATCAGCAGTTGCCTGTTTCTAACATATTGCCCTTCCCTTCATCATATTACTCGATGGTCGGAATAATAAAGGCTCAGTACCTTATTTGGAACTACTGCATTTGCATCCTAAGAAGACGTCGCCTACCCTGAGTAGCAAAGTTTAAAACGTGTTAGAGTGACTCTTTGAAAGCCAACGCTGATTGAGAGCAAGCGTCAACATGCATTTAATTTCTCGTTAAACCAAAGCATGATAGTAAAAACAAGTTAAGACTGCAATCACTGGGAAACATTTGCAATGGACTCTTGTCACTTGTAAACTGATCTTCATCTATACATACATAGATCAGTCTGAAACAAAGTTCACTGGTACCTCAGCAGGGGCGTCGTCCTCCTCTGGGGCTGCGATGAATCTACCAGTCATGGAGCTCACGCCCAGCACCCTGGGCCGCTTCTCAGCTTTAGGTGCTCCTTCAAGAACCACAACGATGTACTCTCTCTGGGGACCCTCTGCCAAGGTCTCTGCAGGGGCTTCTACTACTGGTGCCACCTCTACTGGTGCAGGGGCTTCTTCTACTGGTGCAGGGGCTTCTTCTACTGGTGCCACCTCTACTGGTGCAGGGGCTTCTTCTACTGGTGCAACCTCTACTGGTGCAGGGGCTTCTTCTACTGGTGCCACCTCTACTGGTGCAGGGGCTTCTTCTACTGGTGCAGGGGCTTCTTCTACTGGTGCCACCTCTACTGGTGCAGGGGCTTCTTCTATTTGTGCTTCTTCAACTGGTGCAGGGGCTTCTTCTACTGGTGCCACCTCTACTGGTGCAGGGGCTTCTTCTACTGGTGCTTCTTCAACTGGTGCAGGGCTTCTTCAACTGGTGCAGCTTCTTCTACTTGGGCAACCTCTACTGATGCAGGGCTTCTTCTACCGGGGCAACCTCTACTGGTGCAGGGGCTTCTTCTACCGGGGCAACCTCTATTGGTGCAGGGGCTTCTTCTACTGATGGCAGGGGCTCCTTGTCTTCACCAGCGGTTGCCAACTCTTCCTTGTCTTCAGTTATCTCTGGAGCCTCTAGAGCAGAGGCAGCGGCCAGCGGCACTGAAACACAAAATCCAGCCATCCAAACATCACTGATGCTCAAGTTAAAGTCTGTTACAGTCCTCTCTGTTGGACAAGCAACGCATTTCAGAACTGCCATTTCTTGTTAGTATTTCACCAGAATATACAGCAGTACTGATATACATTTTGGTGTATGTAGGTCATCATGCACCGTTCCTCGAAGTGCAAACCGTGCAGAAAGAAAGGGTTTTCTCAGAAGTCCCAGTGCAAAGTGATCAAAGTCAAGCAGGTTTAGTGATAAGGAAAAGCTATGAAATTTAAATGCATTTATTAAGTGAGCATTTTAATCATGATTAATAACGGAAAATCTACAATAGCTCCAAAGACGTACATTCAAGATGAGACATTTTATAGTTTACAGAAAAATTGTAAATTTAGAAATGAAAAACGATGTTTTTTTGAATTTAGAGTGGATTGAAGGGTTAGAAATATCCTTCCTAAAAGCTTCCGATACAAATGACGTTAAACAGACAAATTAAAGACCGCAGTAAAGCTTTCCAGATTGAGAACAGTTTATTGTGTGGTTGATGAATTACCATTCACAGTACTCATTTTCCAGTTATCAGCAAAATTAAAATATGATCACATAAGTTAAATAACTTGTAATCTAATGAGCTCTTAAGATTTTCACATTACACTTAGGAAAAGAACACACTAGCAGTTACAGAGTCTGCAAAGGGCCACCTTGCCCTGAGATGGATAAACAGAGATTTCAATGGAACACAGCGATTGGTCAAATCCCGTAAATTAGCATTACGGCCTTCATTTCTAAAAGATACCAATGATATCACAGCATTGAGGGTGTTCCTGCTTGTTCTCAGAGTTCGTTTACACAGAATTAGCTGGTGTTCAGTCATGTTAACTGTGTTAAATAAGGGCCAATACTTATGCATGCATGTATGTATGTATTCACAGTGATCACTTTTATTTCACCCATAACTGCAAATAAGAGTCTGTGGCGCGCAGCTGTAAATCGGAAGGAACCGGTTGAGAAGATGAGCTTCTGCTTTTAAACATCCCTCTGCCCATAATAATCTAAACAAATATACATATCACACAGCGATCTACACTGCACACCAGAAAAACAAACACTTCATTTGCAGAGTGTCGGCCTCTATACCCATTCCAATAAATTAAATACAGTGAAAATAGACATTTTAGGGAAGACCGAAGAGAACGATCAATAAGAGGTGAACCAGGCACCCGAGAAGCAGCTAACCCTTCAGTGGTTGTGTGAGGGAAGAAAAACACCTGGTGGTTAGAGATAGTGGTAGTGTGTGTCTCCCTGTATGAACCTCAGCCTCAGGGGCAGCTGCCTCCCCCCCCTCAGGTGCAGCAGGCGTACCGTTGCTGTCGGACTCCTCGGCGGCGGCTGGTTCTGCGCCCGCCTCGGCAGCCTCCTCCACAGCCTCAGCTGCGTGAGCCACTTCTTCTGCCACAGTCTCCACTTCATGCGCCACCTCGGCAACTTCCTCCGCCACCTCGGCAACTTCCTCCGCCACCTCGGCAACTTCCTCCGCTACCTCGGCAACGACCTCCGCCACCTCGGCAACGACTGCCTCTGCTACGCTCTCCACCTCCCCATCAGCAGCCTCCCCATCAGCAGCCTCCTCTGCTCCGACCTCAGCCTCTTCAGCGGCCTCCTCCTCAGCTGCTGCCCTCTCCCTCCCTCCTCCTCCTCCTCCTCTCCAGCTGGAACACAAGAACCAGAAGACGTGCATCAGCCAGAGCAGGGCTAACACCTGCCGTTGTGCTGAACTAAAACGAATTGCTTGTTGAATAAACATTGTTCAATTAAAACAAGTTGAACTGAACTAAAAGTCATTACATTTTGTTTCAGTTTATTTTCTGATGTTCCATTTCAACTTGGTGCATTTTTTTGTAAACTTGACATCACAATGATGATTGTAAAATAGTTATATTGTGCCTCACAATTGATCAGTAGCTGGGTTTCCATCCACAGTGTGGACATTGGATGAGGTGTAATGCCTACAAAATGTTGTTATGCACAGTCAAATGTAGGGCGTTCACTTGTTGGAAAGTCAAATCACTATCACAATGTAGAAAATAATTAGCAGAGTAACAATCTTACTGAATTCAAAATGAGAGGAAACAAATAAACATCGGCACACTGATGAAGAGTTGGGTACAAGTCACCTGACTGTGTCCCAGTTGCACGCTCCAACAGGTCAACTATCTCAGCTGAGAAGTGATGCCTTGAAGCATTTTGGATTTAACACCATGGATAAAAGAAATCATGAATAAAACAAAATGGAACCCAGCAGCTCTGTGACTCTTCAACTTTGAGCAAGCTGCTGCCGTTCATTGATCAGTTAGCCTCTGTGTATCAGAACTTAATATCAACTCTGTGACAACCAGAGAGAGGGACAGTTGGATGGACACATAGCTACAACAAGCTGTTCATGGTTCTCCTGCAGTCTGATCCAGAAGGACTACCTTTAGACGTGCCACTGCAAAAAGATCACTGACTAACAAATACCACATCTGAAAACTGAGGAGACACATTCACTACAGAAAGTGCATGCAACTCAAGGACAGGAAGGACAACGACAGACAAGAAAGTGAGGAGGGGGGAGGGAAGGGGAGGAGAGGGTTAGGGTGCAGGGTAGAGGGGGTCAAGATGAATCTTGGTTCTTACCATCAAAAAAAAAACGATCTGAACTCTGAAAAAGAGTCTGACACTGAGACGGCCCAGTGGGTTGTGAATCTTTAATCTTTAACATTACATTAACATCCAACACAAACACACCAAGCGGTGGGACGGCTGCTACACACTCCAGCATGGACTGTTGGGAGCAGGGGCGTCGCCTGGACCTGAAAGCATTCGGGGCTGAGCCCACAGTGGCGGCGGCACTACAGTGGCATTTTTTACTGCAACACTCCCCACGCACACACAGTACACCCACGACTGTTACAATGAAGGCTCGATAATCAGCTCACGGCATATAGGCAGGGGTAAAGTGCTTTTTATGAGTGGGGGGCTCACCTCCTCTAGGGGGACCGGGGGATGCTCCCCCGGGAAGATTTTGTTTTAAATATTGAAGTTAAATGCATCAATCTGGTGCACTTTGAGAGCAACATGAAGAGATCTATGGATACCTCTCTCAACACCCATATGAAGCAGAACTGTAAACAGATGTACTTTTTCTTTATGGATATTTTACTAATCACTCCCCTTTTAAAACTCTATTCTTGTTTTACTGCCATATAGTATTTCATAACTGTTTTTCCTTTATTCTCTTTTTTTTAATAACTATAATGATCATATGAAGGTGTGCCGCGGAAATAATCTTTTGAATAATTTGTGACCAAACCGTTAGAGACCCACTGAGATAACTTAGACTAAAGTTAACTATCTAAACACTCAGAGTCCTTTAGCTCACCTGAGTCTCTCAGTCTGAGAGGAGAGGACTCTCCTCCAGCTTGTTGTGGAACAAACAGCTCCTTATGTCCGTTAGTGCAGCTAGCTAACCAGATGCTAACAACACGGTCCATGCTGACACCGGTCCCTCCCCCTCTCTCTCTCTCTATCACACAATGTGCTATTGCCACACACACACACAGAGCCGAGCTTGAATGACACAAGCACACGTTTATTTCCATGCAACTCTCTGATTGGTCTGGTGTCATGCCTCTGTTGCATTCACTGAACACGGGAAATTACAGTGCTGCCGTCCTCTCTTGTGTCATGATGAGGTTCACGTAAAGCACGGTTAATGTATTATATTATTGAGGGAGAATTGTCCGGGGCTACAGAAAAAACATTCGGGGCTAAAGCCCCGGATGCCCAGGCCAGGCGACGCCACTGGTTGGGAGGGATAGTAGACTGCTGTCACAGTGGGGTTTCATGAGAACGTGGTTCATTCTTGAGAATACAACCTCCTCCCCACTGAAGTGGACCATCTTAAACGTTTTTATGGAAACACAGCAGTCTCCTGGATAATGTGCCCGTGCCAACTACAGGCTTTTCTGTTATGACCTTCATTGTGTGTTAAGTGATATTTGAGCATTGATGCGTATGAAAACAAATGACATTATTAATACTATTTTCCTTTTTTATCTATTGAAAGATGTCCACTGCGTTAAGTTGAGCTCAATTGGGAAGGGGGGGGGGGAGAATGTTTATCAGTTATTAATAAAGAGGCCTTTGAGATTTCAAATGCAGAAGATTGTCAGTGATCAGATGAATACGCAGTGTACTGCATGTTGCCGCACGATGCCCGTTGGATGATGCTAACAGACTCATATCACTCACAACAGTGCATGCTAATGTGTTAGCATGGACGTCCCACATAAACAATGCCATTTCTTTTAGCTTCAACCCTAGAGTGTTGTTGAACATTTACAGTTGCCAAACAAAAATCTGTCAGAATTGGTTTTAAATCATTCGAGTCCATTTATCCTCTTCAGACAAAACTAACATAAAGCAGCAAAAAAAAGAATCTTCACAAAAATGTCCCGAATATCCTTTGTTAGCAGTACAGGAGAGGGGGGGGGGTTTGTTTCCCATTCAGATCCAAAGAGTCCAGTGCTAGGACGAATTTCCGGCCACAGAGGACCTTAGCTTTAGCATTACACTGAAAGAGTAAAGACAGAGAGAGTTAGAGAAAGGGGGAAGAATCAAATCTGGGTCTTTCAAAAAGGCCAAGTTTAAAAAAAGAAACATTTACAGAACAATCTCATCATCAATGTTACATCAACCACAGAGTACAGATGCACTGGTGATGGTAATGGGAGCACTATAAGACAGCTGTCAGTGTCTTCATTTCTTCATTTCAAGACTGTTTTAACTAAAGCCTTTTCGAACACATAGGGTACGAAGACTTGCTTTGAATCTTAAAGTCTCGGACACAGATATGCAGAACACAATGAAGAGAGGGAGGGCTGGGAGCAAGAGAAGGGAGACATTTGTTGACGGGGTGGAGAGACTGAGGTCACATGGAGGTTCAAATGTGAAGTATAGAGGATAGCTCAGAGGTTAGATCTGCAGTCCGCTGCCAAGTGAGCGGCTTCCAGAGCCAATCAACAAGTCTTCCCCTCTCTCCCCTTTCACCTCTGCATCTCCAATAAAAAGGCACTCTTTGGCCCAAAGCATAGCCATGACTAATGTATATGCATGATTCCAAACTAATCTATATTGCTTTGGTCTGTGCTGGTCTGCTGTTGTTATATCTTCAATGCTATTTGACTGTCTGCGTGAATCATGCCTGGCCTACTCAAACCATGGAACCATGAGTGGAAAAGACACACACTGATTCATGTGATCATGAGCTTCTAAAGACACCAGCGTTGGCATCACTTAGTTGAACGATAGAAGCCCAATCAAGCCAATATAAACCTCTCTGTGAATTTCTCAGAGAGCATTCAGAAAGTTATGAGGCAGCGATGATGAATCATGCCAATTAGCTGCGTTGACACAACTTACCCTCATCTTCCTCTCCACCTGCAAGCAAACACAACCATCAGTGCCCGTTTCACAGAGAAGCAAGCCACTTCAGATGTTGAGCACTACAGACATGCAGGGTTAAGCAAAAAACTCGGTCTGTGTAATGTTCTCTTTACGCATTCTGCTTCACATAAAACACATTTCAATCAATTGACTTCTATTTATCACTGGGTCATGCCACAGGAGCATGAATGTACCAAGGACTCTACAAAAGCCAAATTGTTTACATCTCTGGTTTCTACAATGTGCCGCTACTGCTATCAGAACACAAGCAATAGCCATATTTGCTCAATCCATACACGCCGAGTGGATCACGTAAAACCAATCTCCTGAGATCAAGAGATATCGAAGAGGATACACACAGTCGCGTGCTGGAGCGGATCATGTTTGTGTAAGAAGGAAATGAACTTGTGTTGGGGAGAGGGGGGGGTTCAGGACAGGAAGTGCAGAGGTATTGAACAGAAAATATATATATAGCATATATTTGATTTGTTTGTGGAGCATACAAGGCCAATCACAGTTTACTCAAGCAGGGACCCAGCATGCACCTGGCTGGTGTCCGCTGCAGGAACAGATTGTGGGCTTACCAGGACACAGCGAGTGAAGGCTGTCTTTATATTCAAACTTGGTGCTCAAAAGTCAAAGTTGATGAACAACGTTTCCCTAATGCAGGCCACATTACCTGCCTACAGCTTTAACTATTGTTTCTTTACATTGTTACTGTTGCAAATTCAAAAATTGCACTGCTACAGTTTCTGTTCCACCGTGTGTCGAATAATGGACTCCGCTACACTTCATTGTGTAACCCTGTTTAGCATAATACTAACAAAAGACCCTTGAATCCGGGAAAGGGAAAATTAAAGTGACAACAGATGAGTTCTCCTTGGAGCTTTGAAACAAAAGTATTTGCCAAAAGAACCCCAGCTATAAGGAGGTCCACCCTAACCTGGGTTCTACCTACACAACAAGAACAAGAGCAACTGAGCAAGTGTTATCAAGAATCGTTTTTAGCCTCAAAAACATGAGCGAGGCGCTGGTGTAACCTGCTGAAGTGTGTGGAGCAGTGGCTGAGAAATGCTTACTCTTAGGTGGCCAAGGTTTAGGGACCCACTCCGTCTTGGGCCGGGCTTTGATTTCTGAGATGCGCTCATTGAACCTGTTGCCGTCAGAGGACACAGTGCTGTAGGCCTGTGGAGAGAGGAAAGAGTTACAACTTGAGCATTCTACTCATTTCCTATTCCTGAAACCAAAAGTGGCTCATTTCAGATACTGCACAAATGATGTTATTTTATAAGATAAGCTTGTTGGTTCTGGATGGTCACATATCATTGTTGTCAAACAAGTAAGGGATGCTTATCACCCTGTCGGGGTTCTTTTCTCATTAATGACCAGCTCACTGCACATTACCCTGCTTATTACACGGCTACTTAATAATTCAATCGAGTATTTGACTCACTATACTGATTTTAAAATTATTTTATTGATTTAGGAATGATCGTATTGCTTCCAAAAAGAAATTAAGTCTGTTCCGCGGCGTACCAATGGCTGAATCTTCCGCCACAACAGCGTAACTTCAAATGAAGGGCAGCACTGATGGAGGTTTTCTAAACTGTTCGAGTCTGTTCACAGTCTCTTTCCCATGAACAAGTCATGTGAAGGTTATATCTTCAGAGAATAGAAACAATAGAACTTACGTAGGCCACCGAAGCAACCAAGGCTCCTCCACACAGCAGGCTGTACAATATATTCTCTGCGGAGCCCCCGGGCATGGAGGACATCTGACGCCGCTGCACAACTGAAAAGGGTTAAAAAAGTCAACGTTAGACATTTCTCAAAAATGTCCTCAATTATGTGATAACGTGTTTGATTTCTCCAAATGGAGCCTGGAGCATTGGTATGTGTTCCCACTTTCACCTCCCTCCAGGATCCCAGAGGGACCGGTTTTATGAAAGGAATCGTGACCATGGAGCATTTCAGACAAGGATCCACCTTGCATCCCCATTTCACATCTGCCGCTCTGCAGCTGGAGGCTTTAAAGACCCCACACGGAGGAGTAATGTGCTGCAGGCCCAGCAGCATCGGGCTGTGTACAGAGGATCGGGGAGAAGCAGCCTAAGACGCTCTGCTGGCTCATGGCTCTGATTGGATTTAGCACAATAGATTAAGATACAAATATGCATGTCAGGGCTTGCTTGAAGCCTCAAAGGTGATACTGTACACACCCTTGGAAAGAAGACAGAAAGTTGTTTCGTATGTCTATCTGTTGTTAAGCAAACAGCAAGGAGCTTTACAATTCTGTACACAGTAAGATTAGGCACATTTGGTGCTGAACCATTGTTTTATTTAGTTTGCCATTATCTTGACTGTGGGAATATTTAACAATATTAAAAAGGAAAGGGAAAATCCAACGCTGTTCACAATGAAACATTTTGACCCCAGTCAGCATTACTTTCTGATACTGCTGACAGCCGCTTTTCTTAAACCCTTCGTCACCATGCCAACCCTCACAGCTGACCCTGCCATGCTAACGCACACCACCGGCTGAATTGAAGTGAAATCAATGTGGAGCACTTTAATAAAATGCTAGTTTTCTTGAGGGAAGACCCCTAAACACCCAACCAAATGTGAGCATGTTAAGGTTTTATATATTTTGATCATTATCTAAATTCAAACACAAATCTACAGTCCAAAAGCACCCATAATAATTTCATACATAAAAAGGGGACAAATGAATAGCTTCAAATTGTTTAAAAATGTCCTCCATGAGGCAACCATAGTCATATTATAATAAGCCGTTCTTGTGGAGGTTAAGGCCGATGGAGCTTTGTCCTGTCCACTGTTGAGGGTATTCATATGCTCAGGAACTAATCCACTATCCAGGGCTCTGACAAGACTTTATATACACTGGCTAATCGGCTCAAGAGCTGGGGGTTAAGGTGGGAGCGTTCATGAGCAGTGGAGGGGACGCAGGTCAACGACTCACTGGATTAGACCATGACACCATCCTCTGGTTAAGTGGGACCACTGGAGTGGAGAGGGGCTTCATAGGTCTCTTTACGGAGTGGACAGTGGACATCTCTTTCATGTAATGTCTTGAGAGGTCACAGTCGTGCCTGGCAGTAAGACAACAGGTCAGCCTGTGTGGGCAGGCTTGCATGCTGGCATCTTTTTTTAGACATTTAGGACACAGAAACCTGAAGGAGTTGCCTGAAGCAGTCAGAGGCCAGTCAGTGGACATTAGAGAGGAAGGCCAAGCTCTTCAACAACATGTTTTTATTAAAGTGCAATTACTGCTACCTGACCATTCAGAAGCAACGTCAGCTGCAAGCAAAATGCCGTTATGGTGAAGCACTGAGTGACTGTTTTGTGCTTAAGTCTCATTTTGGTATCTTTAGTTACCTTAACTTAAGAGGTTCTCTTTGACAAACACATGCCCTAGCCTGAAAAAACCTGTGGAGGTTAGCTGGAATGAGGACTTGGATACAGTGTGTGAGAGAAGCATGAGTCAGCTGGCAGACAGAATAGTGTGTTCTGCAGCTCTGCAGGCTGCATTAGCTCACAGCACACTGCCCAAACCTTCATTCTCCTCCATGCTTATGTAAGGTCATCACAGACACACTGCAGAGGCGTGCCTCTGCACTCTTTACATTGCAACTCCGTCACACACGTGACTGACTGACAGCCATGTTCCACCACACAGTATAATATCTCCACGCTGCCTGCTGAAGGTCACACTCATGTATACATGCAGTGGCCTTCATCAATCTGGCAATATGTAAGGAACCTTCATTGACCTTTGCCTCACAAAGAACCTGCGTGGCTGTTTTTTTAAGCATTAATGTTTCGGCTCAAGTGACATAGCAGTATAAAACAGAACAGGTATTACACAAGCTGTGAATGCATCCGACAGTGTGCAGCTCTGTTTAACGCTCAGCAGGGGGCACACAGCAAGTGTTCAGTGTCATTGTAATGCCTACAGCTTAAAGTACAACCATACCTCAACGAGAAACCCGCCGAACAGACCACATAATTATGAATAAGAGACTCTAATGCACAGATGTGTTGGAGGCCAGCTCCTGTCACAGTCCCGCTGACCTTCACATCTCAGGCAGCCATTGGCATTCCTGCGCTCGGGGATGCAGCTATGCAGTGTAATTCGCACGAGGACACGGTGTACTATTCCTGTGAATTCAGTCACAGGCTACCTCAGACAAAGAGACCGCCTCCCGTTACACCACAGAGTGTCAGAACCACATTGTGTGAAAGGGAATCATTTTAAAAATGCTTTATTTTCTCTTCTGCTAATGAAACTCACCATCTCGGGGCAACCTGTAGGCTGCTTTCCGCGCCAGAGGCCCACACCTCTGCCAAGCTGCTCTGCAGGAAAACATCGCTGCTCTCCGGTTTGTCTCCGGTGTGTGTCCGGGCTGCTCTCACTGAGGCTGGCTACTCGGCTCGGATCGGCGAAACGTGTGCTGTGGGGGGGCGGAGGACAGACTGCTCTCTGTTGCGTGTTGCCGGTGTATGAAGGGTGCTCACTGCCAAAGAGCGAGAGCGAGAGCAAGCGAAAGGACATGTATGAGAGGTCGTTAAGACCCCGGAAGAGAAGGCGGTACTAATCATCTGGCTTTAGTAATCAAGCCCAAGCCCCCAGGAAGTGTGTAGGTACCAGGGGTGTTTCTCAGGCCGTTTCTCAATGTCGAGTATACCTGCTGCAGAGCCACTATTTCAAGTATACTACGTCATTGAGTGGCGCAGAATGCTGGGCATTTAACATGCATTTAAACAGTCCTTCGGCGCCACTCGATGACGTAGTATACTTGAAATAGTGGCTCTGCAGGGATATGCTACATATTAACTTTCTATTTTATGCATTTCAGTTCTTCATTAACATTCCTTAATTAACACTTCACTTTCCTGACACAGTCCACTAACATACATTCACTGTCGATTGTTATTTTTTAATATTCTTTGTGGAATTTGGCCGTGTAAAATGTCCTCTTGGGTTGCCGTACAGCCAATGTGTGACGTCATTGGTAAGCGTAACGGACCCCAGGCTGATCTGGTAGGCCGTGCACATCTGGTACCTATCATTCGGTCCTTAGTTGTAAAATGCACTAAAAGCCGAATCTAGATTTATTTTCTCTCTCCATTCATTCTAGTGAGCCGAGAGTGGGAGCTTGGGGGCGGGGCTTAAGGGGCGCATGCTCTGTGAGCGCACATACGGGTTCTTCTGCTCTGGCAGCCAGGCATGACGGGTAATCTGTGACGTTTCGCCCTCTCAAAAGTTGGGCCATTTTGTCCTCTGCCCAATGAGCAGCTCTCATAGGAAAGAACGAGACCCCGCCTCCCACGCTGTATCCAGTTTTATTATACATCCATGGTAGTAATAGGCGCTTTCACTCCGGAGTACTTTTCCCCCCCGAACTAGGCCGATAGGGGGGGGGGGGGAGATTTGGTTTCACACCAAAAAGGATCTGGAACTAGTCCCTAGTTCGAGCGAACCTTTTCACCCTCAGATAGTCCCTGCTAGAGAGGTAGTACTTTCCTGAGGAGGAAAAGGTTCGTGGGTGTGTCGGCCACACTATCAATTTCTGATTGGGTGGGCGAATTGCAAAACCACGTCCCGTAAAACTCCGAAAAGTTTTGTGAAGCCGCCATTTTATTTTATTAGCCATAGCATTAGCCCAGCGCACCAACGGAGAGAGTCTAATTTATAGCAACACAAAAGAAAACATGGGAGTGGTGGAGTGATGAGGAGGTGTCGGCGCTTCTGGCGATTTACTCGACACGACCCAGCAGCTTCATTTGTCAGAAGCATTTTGACGGGTGATTAATCGCCGCAGCGAGCGTCACCTGCCACTCTGATCCACTGACCCCCCCTTCACACACACACAGGGCCGTCCCTCCCTACAGGCAGATCACGCAGACTGCGTGGGGCCTCACCTCGCGGAGGGGGCCTCATCTTGCGCAATTAGTGTGGCGCGGCACGGTTTCGCCGCGGCGAGGCTCCACTAGCGTTTTCAGGGAATGATCGTATAGGGCATACACGCGGAGCCGCAAGCGCTTCGTCCTCAGACCTACCCACTTTGGGAGCCGTTATCAACGTGTATCGGATTCGGGCTCCGAATCCGCGTTTCCGTGTCGGCCTCGTGTGGACGAACCTTCTATACGATAGAGAATGTTAGCGGATTCAACTGATATCGTCTCCGTGTGGGGGGGCCTTATTCCGGTGAGAACGCGATCTACTAGGACAGGGACTAAAGAGTTCGGGGGAACAAGTACCGGGGACAAGTAACGGCTAAGTACTTGGTGTGAAAGCGGCTAATGCCACCAGTGGAGGAAGGTGCAGTAAACTGAAGTAGCCGATGCAATGTATGATAACTGTGCAAATTGTCCAACACATGCAAGTGAGCATCCAGCAGTTTATTTGTGCTTTGGACCTACAAGTCTATGCTTTGGACCCATACTATACATTTCTATCATAAAACTTCGGGGTGATTTCAGACAACTTTTAACTCCACTTTAACTATAACTTTTGTTTCTTTGCAGATTCACTAATCTCAAATGTAAACTGTTACCCTGAATTACAATATGCATAATATCATAAAATAAAATGTTTTAAGACTAGAATATGCCCCACCATCACCAGCTGCAGTATGAAGTCAGGAATACATTAATGCATCATTAATCTAACAATATAACCAGTGTGTTTAGTTGGTAGGCTACTTTGACTTAAAGTAGGTTTTGATAGTATGCATTTGTACAATTTTGAATGGAGGGCTTTAGCTGGTTACAGTGTATTTGTACTGTAGTATTACTTATTTTACTTAAGGAAAACTGAATACTACTTGTTCTACTCATGAATGTGACAGAAACTCAAGATGTTTAAAGAGAGGAGATCAAAACATGGAAAACATTTTTATGTGATATGATAGTTGGATACGCAATAGCCTTACAAAGTATATCAAGTTTCACACTTGCAATATCCACTTTTTCCCATTATAGATTATTGGATTATTTAATTAATACATAAGCATTTAAAATTAAATAATAATATTTATTCAGAATGTAATTAAATCAAATGTTCCTAATTTTCTTATTAGAGCCTAACCACTCTAGAGCCACTTCCTCTGCTGCCTCTCCTCTGAGCAGTGAGCACTGATCACCCCTCTCCTCTGGGCACTGATCACCCCTCATACACCATGGTGACTTTCATCGTGGTTTCACTTCAGGAACGCACGGAAGGTCGCAGACAGCACGTGAAATTATGCTGTTGCTGCTTGGAATTCTTCACATTTCACTCAGTCTGAAAACTGTTGTCCATGTTGTAGCTACTGCAGGTTTATTTTGACATCTTATCCCAGAAAACCCTGCGTGTCGTCGACATTCACACACTCATATACACACATACACACATTAGGCAAGCCTTTACTATATACAGGGCCTTCACAAGACCTTCACTCTTTTGGTCTGTCCCTGTCATTTCAAAGGTTTACCAAATTCATGGTTACCAAAGAGCCACTCAAGGAATTTGGGCTTATTCAGCATTCAATCACCATGAAGAAAGGCTTTGGTTCTGAAGCCTAAAAAACCAGAACCTGTCTGTTCCCCCTAACACTGACTTTGGCCCCCCTGAAAATGAAAAATAAATAAATAAATAGTTTATGATTAAACGATTTCTTGGCTGACGGAATAGGCGTAACTAACGCTATTTGTCATTCTAGTCGGACCCATTAGAGGGTAAAAACTGTAACTAGTATCTGAAATAAATATGTGTAATGAAACAAATACCAATAACTGTATTGCATTGTTTTCTTATGCGCAATTATTTCATACTGTCTTTGTCTTTTTCGTCCTGCATTTATTGTGCCCCCCTCAGAAAATAACTGGCCCCAGCCTGGCCCCCCCAGTCAAATTGGTCTAGAACCGCCACTGCCCATGGAGGCGAGGGTCTTCATGTGTTGGACATACCACAGCCCTCCCACATGGCGTTCTGAGTTACTGATGTTTATTGGTGGAAGCATAGGTGGCATTAACGCTGGGGACATGTTCCCAACAACTTTTAAAAGAGCACATTTTGTCGTGACCACTTTTTAAAAGTATAACTCGTTATAAGTGTTTTGAACAATTGTTACAAATGTAATAAACAAGAACACCGGTTTCTTCTGCACGAGAGAACACGTTGGGAACAGTTCGTAAGTCCACACTTGATGGATGTATTCCTGGGGACCCAAGATGTGCAATTTGAACATGTCAGTAAACTTTAAATAGGAAATGTAAAAACAAACATTGCCCCCTCTTTGCAGCAGCAGGAAGCAGGCACTTTCAAATGAACTCATTTAAACTCAATATAATTCCTCCTTACTCTACTGACTCTAAAGTTGAGTTTGCAGGTGTGTGGGTCGGCATGGAGAACAGGTGTGGGTCGGCATGGAGAACAGGTGTGTGTCTCCTAAAAAAAGAGCAGATTATTGGCTTCCTCAATCATTTCCCCGCACCACACATACTGTATGGTGGTTCCTACGACAATAGTCTGTAGCCTGACAAATAGTAGGGGAACTAGTGTACAAAAAAAGGCTGGGTCGCAAAACAGATGTATTTTTATATGAAAAAAGTGTCCACAGCACTTTTCAAAGTGGGTGGAAGTGCAGTAAACTGTTAGCAATTTAACTAGGGCCGGAAAACGAGGGGTATTCATGTTATTTGCTGGAAATATACTGACAGTGAGTGATCCCCCTGATTCATCAGATTTATTTAAAGGGGACCTATCATGCAAAATGCACTTTTGTACATCTTTTATACATGAATATGTGTCCCCGGTGTTCCAGGGAACTCACCAAGTGTCAGAAAACACAACCCTCTATTTTCCTCCATACCCAAATCTCTAAAAAAGGGGCTGCAAAAAACTGATAAAAACTGATCCAGATTTGAACACTGTCCTGACGTCAGGACGGTGGCGCTACGGCTATTGGGCCAACTCCACCAATCAGGAGGAGACCGCCACGGCCATTGCCGTTCGAAAGTGCTGGAGACGTGTAGTACATATGCCAGGCCAGTAGATGGTGCTGTTCTCACTGAATCTGCCCTGCACAAACAGAGCTATAAATTGTCAAATTGAGCAAAATGAGGCATGGCTAAAATGCATGACCTGTTTGGTATTTTGAAAAAAAAGAAGTATAAATATGCCTACACTATATTATTCAAATATAGCATGATAGGTCCACTTTAAACAAGCGAACAAATGTACGGTACCGCACTGTATGCACATTTAAATGTATATATATTTAACCTTGTTCTATATTTACATGTACATTCACCTCCTCAGAGTTTAATGCACGTCATTTGTATTCATACTGATACAGATACATGTTTATTCTTATTCTCCTTGTATTCTTCTTATCCCGTATATATCGCATGTGTGCTATCTGTTTCTCTCTAACACCTGGATGTGCCTACTGGGATCAATAAAGGCCCATCTGGTCTTAGATGTGCTCTCACTAAAGTGTATACACTGATGTTTGGAACACACATATACTGCTTATCTCTGTTTGGCACATGAAATAAAGAAGTATCAATACATAAATAAACTATACTGATCAACCACCACAGCAACAGCCAATACATTTCACATGATACGTTTTTATTTGACACAAAGTGAGAGTGAAGAATCAGGGAGAGTGGGAATACAAAGACGTGGACGATCAGCTGCATCCTAAAGACAGAGAGCAGAGCATCGGGTTTTAGGGTTAGATTTGACATCTTCACAGAATGTTGCAGAATACCAAAACAGCTATATTGGCAATATAGATATCCAATTACAAAAATCATGTTATACTGTATATATTTCATTCTAGTATGATCAAAACAAACAAACACTCACATACCATTGTGGGGGGTTATTCCAGGCCATTCCTCACTCTGTACTCATGTAGATCTGCACTGTTCTGCTTAAAGAGCTGGGGGGGGGACGGGGGGGACAGTAACAACAAGCCATTTATTAGTATTAGCTAATGTTTTGATTGGATACTTCTTCATATTCTAATACATCATCTCTACTTCTTCAATAACTGAGTGTGTATCCTCAATGGCTTCAGATGATATGAATCACTTTGTTAGCTTCTTATTGCCACCAGAGGCCTGTACTACGAAGCCGGATTTTCGCTTAGCCGGCTGACTTCAGGGAAAACTCGGGCTTTCCGGTCCTACGACGCTGGTTCTCTTTTAGCAGGCTAGATCTCCATGGTAACTTATGCTGAGCGGCTAACCTCCTCGGGAGGAGGTTAGGTTGCAGGCTAAGAGATCAACTCAGTGAAAGCACCGCCTGCTGACCAATCAGAGCTCGTGTGCGGAGTTTAAAGCTATCAAGTCATATTACAGGATAGAGGAAATACAGAAAAACTGCCATTGCAGGAAAGACGGCCGGCAAAAATCAACTGACTGTGTGAACGTGAAAATTAATAGAATATCCCCTCCCATCTTCAGAGCAATCTGACTATTATAACATTAGCGTTAAGAAAGCTTACTTAAATATCTGCCACAACATAAGTAACCGGATCAGAGTAACATAAGTACAGTCCGCGGCACTGTGAGTGCAGACGTCGATGTGTCCCATTATCATCATATCATATCACATCATA
Organism: Trematomus loennbergii; assembly: GCA_012861695.1. Lineage (NCBI taxonomy): Eukaryota > Metazoa > Chordata > Actinopteri > Perciformes > Nototheniidae > Trematomus > Trematomus loennbergii. Next base: position 86,423 of record JAAOOA010000450.1, read on the forward strand.
TCATCATATCACATCATAATGTATCATATATTTCCTTATCTGAGTCAGCTTCTTGAGCCGTATCTGGCCGTGCAACACTCACAGTGTCACATACTGTATGCAGAAGTATTATTTTAAGCAACACATTAAGTTGACGAAACACTCGAGTCAAATGTAATTAAAGTCAGATCGTGTCTTGGACGGGGCAGTGATATCATAAACCTGTTAATGAACGCATTCAAACACTTTTCTTTTACCAGCTGTATTCACCTTGCAGGTGCAGCTATGTGGCTTTGATCCTGGATAAAGTGTTTAAGTCATGGATGTTTAAAGTTTAACTTCTTCATATTTGACTAATATTAAAGTTCACTTTTCATTCAGGAAGTATGACGCTGCGCTGTCAGTACGCTTGTCCATGTTTGTGATTGGTCGATTGCTCCAAATACCACCCCTTTCATGTGAACGCGCACCTAACTAGATAGGACACGGCTGGCTTAAGCGATCCACTTGATAACCAGCGTGCGAGCGCGTATGTTTTGGATTGGGCCAACCGGCTAACTCAAACATATCCAGGTTAGGAAAATCCGCTTCTTAGTACAGGCCTCTGGAATCAAATCAAATAACATCAATACCAACATAAGGGGGATACTGGGAACCCGAGAACCCCACAGACCAAATGCCACTTGAAAAGGCTTTGCCTCATGAAGATAATTGTATAGAATACATAAATGAATAGATACATTGAAAAATCAAACATCGAAAATAAAGAAATAATAAACATTAAAAAAAGCGTCCCACTGTCTGCTGCCCTTTCCTGGGCAAAGCAAACAGAGGAAATACTTTGAAATACTTTGAGATCCAGTAAATGCTGAATGGTGCTCAAATGTTTCCCTCAGCTACAGGATTCAGAAAACTATTTGGCTGAAAGACAAACCTATCTTGGCCGATGACATGCATTGCGTGCTTGGTGTATGAACAGAGTTTGGTATTCATACAATAAGACGGAGATAAGCTCATAAGGGTCAAACAAACGGTGTGAGTTTACTGTAGCACTATGCCAACTAATGATGGTCTTTATAAAAGTGTATCTGTAAACTGGTGTGGTTCTTTACCAGGCCCCAAATGAAAGCAGCTGATCCAAAGGCAAGGCCCACTCTGATCCAGTTAGGGTTAGTCATGTCCGCTTTGGAGCCTTGGAAAAAAGACCTGGATCCAACTGCAAAACACATGAAAATAACAAGAAGAACGGGGCCGTTAATCATTTCAAATGAACATGGACCGGCACTGGCAGTCAGCACTTCAAAGTGTTATAAAGTGACATAATTGTGAGAAGAAGGAAGTCTTGCAGACGTATAAGAGATGACTTTACAACATTAATGAAACCATGCCCTTCAACTGGCCATATTCCATTTGAATCACATTGAAAAACAGCAACTTGTTAGATGTATGTTACGGTCTGCTTTAGTGGAGGCACACTGTGGACTGTCCAGTTATTGGATCATGTCGAACTGGAGAATGGCCACTACGCACACCTAATGTTGTGATAGAGGTGATAGAAATATATTTCTGCTCAAAAGTTAGCAATGATTGAGAGTCAGACCTAAACATTTCAGATGTGTGTATCTCACACTGCACTGTCACTTTAATTCATGTATCTTTGCTTCGAAATGAGTGTTTTTAAATGTCAATTCTTAATGCTCTTAATGTCTTTCATTTTTGTAAAGCACTTTGAATTGCCTTGTGTTGAAATGTGCTATATAAATAAACTTGCCTTGCCTTGCCTAATGTTGGAATGAAGTCTTCTTTCAGATGTGTTTATTGCGTTAATATTAATAAAAGAAGAAGCGGGTTAGCATTACATTGCACAAGCCTCTTAAAGAAATGTGTCGTGAGAACACATTTCATTCTTACTGTTACACTATATAAACATTTAAAGAAAATATTAGCAAATAGTTGTAAACAAATTCACTGTAGGGAATAGTAGAGCGCCTGTGTGACTACAGTGTTACATGAATGCTAAGCTAAGGTCAGGCTTCATAACAAATACAGCGTTAACGTTGTACAAAACAAGACAAAACCCGGCTCTTTCAAAATCATAACCTTTTTTTTATTACCGCGATGTGACAATCTTACCTTTGCTAACAAGAGCAGCTCTAGATAATAACTGGGTGAAAGTCATTTTAGCTTAACAACAGTTCCCTTCAACCGATCTGTGATCCTGACACTCTGCGGTTGATTACATTTCCTGGAAGGATGAGTGGAATGGATGATTCAAGATCACCGATAAATCGATCTAACCTTCTTATGTTTGCTGTCACTTAAAATAGTTGGTGTTTTAAACTAAAATCACTGTTTTAGCGCAATTCGCTTAAAAAAAATAAAAAGGGATATGGAATTTGGTTGGCAACTGTCGACAAAACCATAGACTGGACATAGGAGCGTAATGATGCACTCTACATTTAACATAATAATATATGTAGGCCTACTATTTTGGAACATAACCAGATACATTTGTTATGTGTGTATTTATTCGTATAAATATTATTTATTCACATTACGTGTTGACCCTGCTCGCTTGGTGCTCCTCACGCAGACTCAGACAGCAGCCCTGCGGTGACCCGGAGGAGAAGCACATCGGCCATTTTGCTCGGAAGGGGGCCTGGGCTTCAACACGTGAGAAAGAGGAGCCTGAACAGTCCAGGATCTCTGACTCCAAGAGGATATTATTCATGTGTGAACCGACAGATGCATAGGAAGCCACCACAATGCCCACAATCACCCTGCCGCCGAAGGAGAATGCTCTCTTCAAGAGAATATTGGTAGGCTAATGCCTGAGTTAGCGTTAGCTCGCTGGCTAATGCTAGTTTACCAAGTAGCCGTCAGTTATAGCAGTAGCTAGGAAGCCGCTAGTCAATAACAAAACTGTTCCGAACACCAAACGTACTTTCACTGTCTCTGTTATTAACACTTAGAAGTAACATTGCAAGGAAGAAAGCAGCCGTGTAGGGTCCTAGCTATGCGTTAGCCTTCCAACACACCAAAGTATATGAATGGAAGCTCCACACATGACAGCTTTAGAAGTGAGGGACAGTGGAGTGAGCTGTGCAGTTACAGGCTGCTCTGCACTGTGCATAAAGTGTTTATGTGGCCAAAATAGTTCAGTTTAGTTCAGATTTCACCGCAAGCCAACTTTCACTTAGCAATGAAACTGTTCACCTAGCCTTTTTACCAGATTACATTTAAGCACAAGTCTATAACCCAATGATTTGATGCCACATTTAAATTGGGCATATCTTTTGAACACACACAAGACTGAAATAGTTAAGTGGTAATCACAATATTGAGTCGTTGACGGTATACATGACGTTTACATTAAAGTTATAGTACTAGTAATTTATTAGTAGAATATAGCATCAATTAACTAATATTTATTTGGGAGTGTGTTCTTTACTTTGTCAGTCAGGAAAGTGAGGGTCAGCTTGTCTTATGACATTTCATACTCAGCCTCCATCTTCAGTTCTATTTCCTCTTCTTCTTCTTTGCTTTAATGGCGAGTGTTCTCTTTCCTCAGTTTTACACTATCATGCTAAATGCACTGCCAGGAAGGCTGTGTCCACTCTAGGGTTAGGTATTGGTCCCTGGAACACAGTGTCAGCACTTGGCATATTATTACATTTAGCATATTATTACATTTAGCACCTGAACTGGCTGTCTGGGATCAGGCAGGCTGTTGTCCTCACATGTGAAGTCTGCTTTGTCTGTTGTTGCAGAGATGCTACGAACACAAGCAGTACAGAAACGGCCTGAAGTTTTGCAAACAGATCCTGGGGAACCCAAAGTTTGCTGAACATGGAGGTAAGACACCAGCTGCTTCATTCAACAGGACTTGTTAATGTGCTGTACTCAGTCCTTTCAGGTGGATAAACTATGCAACAGAAGTACTGCTTCTAAACTACTTCAAACATATATCTTGGGTGTTTCCCAGCTGTAATGTATTGTGTTACAGGAGCAGCAGTGTGTTCAGGCATTACAATATTATAAATATTTAATAAAGTATAGACAATAATAAATCAAATAAAAAAATAAGCAGCAAATATAAACATATCAGTAAACAGTAAAAAGACATTCATCACAAATAAAACACTATACAATATTCTGGATAAATTAAAATGATCTATAAAAGACCAAAAAAACTGCAGTAACAGAAATATAGATTTATACCAGAGCAGAGACATATATATACATGAGATAGTTTATACATTGCAGAAGTACAAGGTGGCTGTTGTGTGAATTGTTGTTGGTTAGAGAGCGGGAGAAACTATAACTGTAGGGCAGCGACTTCTCTGCCATCCAGAGGTGAGGTGTTGTCAACTGTTATGGCAGGAATGACTTCCTGTATCTGTCCTGGAGCTGGAGCCTGGTCTGTTGGATACCATGCCATGTTTAACATGTTGGTTATTAATGGTACAGGGAGGAATTGCAATAACCGTCATGTCTATGTATTTGATGTCAGCAGTGCTTTATTCTTTAGAACTCAAACTTCTTCTATTAACCTAGCAAGCAAACTAAAGCCATCATTTTAAATAATATGAAATAAAGAGCAATGTTCACCCTCTTTACAACTGTTGTTGCTGAATGTTTTCCCCCCCCCCTCTGTGCTGCAGAAACGCAGGCCATGAAGGGTTTAACCCTCAACTGTCTGGGCAAGAAGGAGGATGCGTACGAGCTGGTGAGACGATGCCTGCGCAACGACCTGAAGAGCCACGTCTGTATCCTTCCTGCAGCAACACAGCTGCCCCCCCCCCAATTCAGCTTAATTTCTATTTGTTTGTTACATGTGTAAGCGCAAGTAAACACCTGGATAGTGCACTTGCTGTTTTTCTTTGCTTCCTGAACTTGCTCTTCCTCCAGGCTGGCACGTGTACGGCTTGCTGCAGCGCTCAGATAAAAAGTACGACGAGGCCATTAAATGTTACCGCAACGCTCTGAAGTGGGACAAGGACAACCTGCAGATCCTGAGAGACCTCTCTCTGCTGCAGATCCAGATGAGAGACCTGGAGGGCTACAGGGTGAGGGTCGCCAGTGAGAGGGGATGTGTGTGAAAACGGTAGCTTCCAGATGAGAAGTTGGGGGGAGGGGTTAGGCAGGGGCAGACGATTACCCATCCTCCTGTACAGGGGGTACAGTTATTTGGTGAAGAAAAGACAGAGGAGCAGTGAACTCACTGGTGGACAGTATAATGAGATGCATTTTGATGCATGTTGGTACTGACATGTGCTGCTTGTCTCCTCTGCAGGAGACCCGGTACCAGCTGCTGCAACTGCGTCCGGCCCAGCGCGCCTCCTGGATCGGGTACGCTGTAGCTTATCACCTGTTGGAGGACTTTGAGATGGCCGCCAAGATTGTTGAGGAGTTCCGCAAAACACAGCAGGTAGGCCAAAGCTATAGACCGCTCAACAGAACTGTACACATTTCATCACAAACTGATATAGAAGAACCGTACACATTAGCCTTTTATACTGCGTCTGGGATCTGGGTGTGACTTTTGTTTTCAGAGGGGCTGAGACAGGACAAGCCTTACGTTTGCTAAGCAACCATTACCAGCTAACCATATGATACGAATATCTTCAGGGTGTTATTTACATTATTAAAGCGGAGCTTATTAATGATGTGTGATATTCTAGCAGAGGTGCTCAGAAAATGAATATAAGTTCAAACACTGTCTGATCTGAAAGTCAGGGTAACGACAGACCAGCACTGAAATAAACAACTTCTCCTTCGTATTTGCCGTATACTAATATTTACAGAAGTAATCATATCTCTCGGCTGTGATTGGTGGTTCCTTGTCACATGATAAGCTGTGTGCGCTTCTGTGCGAAATGAGCACGCAAAAAACATGTGTCCAGCCCCTCACCTAAAGCAAGGAGGAAATAACAGATGTTTTATAAAACTCCAGTCATCATCACAACGTTCTTCAAAAGGGTTCAAACAGTTAAGGTAAAGAAATAGGTGTTCAATAACTTGTAATAAATAATAAGCTGCCATTGGTTGTGTTGTTGAGTTGCTACCATAAAAATGAACTGACTATGCATCACAGAATCCATCTTCATCTATTAACAAAGTGCAAACCTGTGTGTGTGTCTGTTTGCTTGTTTGTGTATTTGTGTGTGCAGACGTCTCCGGATAAGGTGGACTACGAGTACAGTGAACTGCTCCTGTATCAGAACCAGGTTCTGAGGGAGGCGGGTCTGAACAAGGAGGCTCTGGATCACCTGAACAGCTTTGAGAAACAGATCTGTGACAAACTGGCTGTGGAGGAGACCAGAGGTGGGTCCATATGTCCCCCCCCAACACAAACACTGTTCCTCAGAATGTGTTACCGTAAAACACTATTTCCATTTGCTAATGGGCACTCTTTATATTTTATTTCCATTTCGTAATTTAGACTTGACTTCCTTCTATAATACAACCATCTATACATTGTAAGCTTTGTGCATGTGTGTGTAGGAGAGCTGCTGCTGAAGCTGGAGAGGCCGGAGGAGGCTCTGGAGGTCTACAGGAGGCTGCAGGAGAGGAACCCGGAGAACTGGGCCTACTACCAGGGCCTGGAGAAGGCCTTAAAGCCAGGTGAAACACTGCATGATGGATTCATGGAGTTATACTGAGGCTATTTATAAGACTGTCAATCAGCTGTGCATCCTACAATGAATTTGTAAAGGCTTTTGGCCAAGGGTTGACTGGCAACAGAAATGCCTCTGAGTAAGAGGAGTAGTAAAAAGAGTAAGGGTTCATCAAATGGTCCATCAGCCTGTATCATGAGGTTCCTTCAGACTGAAAGTATAGTATTCAGTGTGGCCTGCAGTATAAGTGGTAATCATATGTTTACTGTTGATGATCATTTGTTCTTGTTGTGTGTGTGTCCAGAAGGTGTAGAGGATCGGCATAAGATTTATGAAGACTCCTGGGTGAAGTTCCCCAAAGGCCTGGTTCCCCGAAGACTGCCTCTTAATTTCCTGACAGGTAAACACCGTGCAGCCTGCAGCAGCAGGGATGGAGGACTAATCAGATCACTGATGATTTCATACAAATGGGTTGTTTTAACAGGGTTAGAAACAGCATGGCCTCTAACAAAGAAAGGCTTTCACTGGGGGGGAAATGCTGCCATTATTTTGTATGTAAAGCAGAAAGGGGAGCGCCCTCACAGTGCAATGCTAACACATCAGGACTTTAAGTTCATCCACATCATTATTTTTGTCTAAAGGCAAACGGGGCTGCTGTTAACGTCGGTGTGTACAACGGTGCCCCGCGCACACACTGGAGAACTGCGCAAAATCATCTGCATGCTCCACTAGCACCAGCCCCCCCCCCCCCGTCGACGACGTTCGCGACACAGAGGGCTTCATCACATCACTTTGCGTGGGCCCACATGTTGGAGTACCAAACACTGTCTCCTGGTACTCATCTGAGTAACTCACTAAGAAAGTTATGGGCACCCCTGGTTCTATAGGTTTTGGTGCATGTAAATGGGCTGCAAAGGCTCAAATCCCAAAGTTTCTCTCCCACACCCCTCCCCCACTTTTGTCTTGTACTTCAGGCCAGCTAACCAATCAGAGCAGACTAGGGCTCTGGTTTGAGACAGAGCTTTTTGAACCTCAAAGCATGGAGACACGTCACAGTGGAGCCACTGAACATGATCTCTTCCAACAGGTCAATAGTAACAAGCTACAAATCTCACTCTTCTTTCCCTCCACTGTGTGTGCTGCTGGCCAGGGGACAAGTTCCGTGAGTGTCTGGACAGCTACCTGAGGATGAACTTCAGTAAAGGCTGCCCCCCCGTCTTCACCACCCTGAAATCCCTCTACACCGACAGAGCAAAGGTAAGCACACTGAGCTGAGAACATTGGAGTCCTTCTCGTTCCTAGTCTCAAATGAAACGGCTAAACTTGCTTTCTCTCATGCAGGTGACACTCATTGAAGAGTTAGTAGTTGGCTATGAAAGCTGCTTAAAAACCTGCAGAATATTCAGTGAAAACGGTGAGCTTGCTTTTGCTTATTTCCCCTCAATGTATTCTTGGATTGGAATTGATAAGATACTTTATTGATCCCAATGTGGGAAATGTTTGTAATTGATATGTGACTTCATGTGAATCACATATCAAGGCAGAGCTGTGATGATGTGTAACATGTGTGCAGACGAGGGGAAGGAGGAGCCCCCCACCACTCTGTTGTGGGTGCAGTATTTCCTGGCGCAGCACTTTGACTTCATAGATCGGCACGGCACGGCCCTGGAGTACATCAACGCGGCCATTGACAGCACCCCCACCCTCATCGAGCTCTTCCTCATCAAGGCCAAGATCTACAAGGTTTGCAGTAAACTCCCACTCAGTGCAGTATGAGTTTTTGACTTTGATGGTCTTTTATTTTGTATGAACATAGAACATATCAGGGCTGGGACAGCAAAACACTATCAGTGTTCCAAAGTCAGGCCAAAGGAAAGAAAGACATTGTTAAGATCGAGATATTTATAACAATCCCATTTCCCCAGTATTTATCCCCCTTCTCCTTTTGGAGAGCCATAGTCATTTCTCCACAGAGCGGATAGAAATGATTATGTTAATAAGGAGAGCAATAGAGGTGGAGACAGCATTTTGTAATAGTTTGTTTTACTTGTGGCCATAATAACCTTCAAAAGGTATTTATAACTTGTATGAAAGCCTTTAGGGATATGACCAAGGTAGAGAAATGTGAAAGACAATTCAGATTTCAGGTGGAGGTCTTTAAGCTCTCTCTGTGTCGCTGCAGCACGCGGGCAACATAAAGGAGGCGGCGCGCTGGATGGACGAGGCCCAGGCCCTGGACACCGCCGACCGCTTCATCAACTCGAAGTGTGCTAAGTACATGCTGAAGGCTGGCCTGGTCAAGGAGGCCGAGGAAATGTGCTCCAAATTCACCAGGGTGAGAATGTGTCCTTTGTAGTCCAATCACTTTATATCAGGGGTGTCCAAACTTTTTCCAAGAGGGCCGGATTTGATCATGTGAAAATGCCCGGGGGCCAATAGTCCCTTCTGATATTATACAGTGTTGTATAACAATTATCATTGTCACAATTACATTTTCAAATGGCAATATAACTAAATATAAGCCACTCAGGCAGGCGTGAAGAACTCTAAAAACACGGCCTTTCATTCTGGAGAGTCAGATAACATTGAACAGATTATATGGAATACCTTAAAGGTGGGGTAGGTAAGTTTGAGAAACCAGCTCGAGTGCGCTAGAATTTGAAAATACACAACCGGAGAAAATCTGCCACTTCCTTACAGAGCCCCTCCTCCAACACACACGAACGCGCACATGACCAATGAGGGCACAGATAAGTTTGTGCACAGATGGAAGGCTGACAGGCAGGTAGGCCATCCAGTTATTTTAGCCGGGCCGGCTAAAATGATTGGTCGTGCTTTTTACAGTATTACGGCTTCCACAGATGACATTTTTGTATGGATTTTTGTCAAAGCACTTAAGATATTCATTGCTATCGGGATGTTAAGAGCATTCCATGGAATATAACACAAAGTGTATCTCAAGCCGGTTTCTCAAACTTACCTACCCCACCTTTAACTTTGAAGTAGATTTGACCTATTTTTTATAAAATGGGGTGCCAGCCAGATTCAGGTCTGACAAATAGTCATCTAAAATATTCAACAGAAATTGTTCAGTCAAACCATACACAAATTAATTAATTCGGGAAACATCTCCTCCATCACCGAAATGCAATACAAAATAAGTCACACATCAGTTTCCATTTTGGTCCGATCTATTTCATGGGGAAAACCAACACATGTAAGATCAGTGTGTGCAATGTGTGGTGAACAGAGTCAATATATACAGTTCAATCCGCTTTAGCAAAGAGTCCAGTTAGTTACAACCCCAACATGAGTTCAATTCAATTGCAGCATGTGAACGGCCCCAGAGTGGTGCTGCCGCCATGCGGTGAAAGGATGAATTACAATTTAAAGATTTATTCAGTTCGACAGTGCTACCTGGCAAACTATAATAAATAATACATTATAAGAGCGAAGCTGCGGGCCGTCTTAAATCAATTGTCCCGCAGGCCGGACTTTGGACATGGTTTATATAGTATTTCAGTGGACAGGATCCCTTCCTTTGTTATCACCAAATAGTGATATACAAAAATGGACTTACAACAATGACACGTATGTTATCTTTAGGAATGTAAACCTATACATGATGACTGGTACTGAACCAATTACTGTATGGTGATATATACCGTAACCATGGTGAACTGAAATGCCTACAGAGCCACGTAGAGGTTGGTAGAACCTGTACAGTGCAGCACTGTCTGTGGGCATATCTTTGGAGGTCAATTATTCTCATGTTGCTATTCTAAAAAATCTTATATTTGATACAGACACACAGGAGTGCTGTTGTTAGGCCTGGGCATCATGCATAGCACCTTATCTCTTAATGCAAACATGTATTGAATGCAAGTTAATACAAGTGTTCCAATAGAGACCACTGATATGAACAATATGAATCCAAACAAGAATGTTTGAATGCTGACATGAGTCGCAGGCACCGCTGGAATCATCATACTGGTGTGGATTATAAATATCAAGATAAATATTGGTACTCGCGATATAGCCTTAAAATACCCCCCCCCCCTCTCACTGACGTGTGTGTGTTTTCAGGAGGGGGCGTCTGCCGTGGAGAACCTGAACGAGATGCAGTGCATGTGGTTCCAGACAGAGTGTGCGCTGGCCTACAAGGCCATGAACAAGTTTGGAGAGGCCCTGAAGAAGTGCCATGAGATCGAGAGGGTACGCTCCCACAGCTGTCATTTACTGTAGGAGCCACACTTGTAATAGTTTGTTTCTTGTAACTGTCAAATGGGTGTGGCTAATGGTATTTAGGGCGCCTGGTGTATGTGGAGGTTGGTAGTATGACATGTGGTGAGCTCTGAGGTCTTTTGTTGAGCTTATGGTTCTTGTCTGTTTATTTGATTCATTAAATATCCTTAAGTGTTAACTTCAGTAGGGACTTCTATTATTTATACGCGTCAAAGCGATACGCAAAGATGAACCTCTGAGCGGCCGTATTCATTGGGAATATAGCCGTCACATTTATCTTGCTATAGATTTGCAGTGTGTTATCCAGACTTCCACTTTACTCTTCCTCTGCACCCCTCTCTTCCTCCCTCTGTCAGCATTTTGTGGAGATCACAGATGACCAGTTTGACTTCCACACCTACTGCATGAGGAAGATGACGCTGCGCTCCTACGTGGACCTGCTGAAGCTGGAGGACGTGCTGCGGCAGCACCCGTTCTACTACAAGGCCGCTCGCAGCGCCATCCAGATCTACCTGCTGCTGCACGACCGCCCGCTGAGCGACGACAGCAAGGAGAGCCAGGCGCACACCGGTCAGACCCCGCTGTCACAGTTCTCCTTCACATGATCCCAACATGTCTGGATCAGTCTTTATATTGTCCAAGGGATAAACAACCATGATGTAAATAATGTATTTATATGTTAGGGAACTGCAACGGAGCAGGGTACTACATATAAGGTAGAATGGAGCCTTTTTAAAAACTGCCGAGTAAACCTGTTTATTTGAATTAGCATTTGGTAAACAATACCATCTTGGTGACAGCACTCTCTTAAGTGTCACTACTACAAAAAAGTAAAGATATCCTGTCGCCTCCTGCAGAAAATCTGAACGACAAGGAGCTGAAGAAACTGCGCAACAAACAGAGGAGAGCGCAGAAGAAGGCCCAGCTGGAGGAGGAGAAGAAGATCGCAGAGAAGGAGAAGCAGCTGAAGAACCAGAAGAAGAAGAAGGAGGATGATGATGAGGAGATAGGAGGGCCCAAAGAGGAGCTCGTACCTGACAAACTGGCCAAGGTGGGTCCTGCTCCCAGCATGCTCTGTGAATACTGCCTTTCTGCTAATAATAGTAGGTTAGGTCAAGGTACAGTGGAACAGTACATGTTCTATGTATTTGATCAATCAATCTACATATTATAATCTGAAGTATTATTCAATTCCATTCAAATACAATGCTGTTCTGTATATATCTGAGACCTGTGATATATTGATGAAAAAGAGTAATAGGGGACGCTTAATGTGTTTGACCAGGTGGAGAATCCTCTGGAGGAGGCAGTGAAGTTCCTGATCCCTCTGAAGAACCTGGTGCGGAACCAGATCGAGACTCACCTGCTGGCCTTTGAGATCTACTTCAGGAAAGGTCCCTGCACTCACCACGCCTCACACTCATTCATGCACTCCCAGCAGGTAACCATACCAACGATTCTCAACATGATCTGTCTTCTTTCCTGCAGAGAAGTACCTGTTGATGCTTCAGTCCATCAAGAGGGCTGTGGCCATAGAGCCGTCCAACCCATGGCTGCACCAGTGTCTGGTGCGCTTCTTCAGAGGAGGCAAGTACCCACTGAGCTCAATATGTGTTCTACCCAGAGGTGGGAATTAACTAAGTACATTTACTCAAGTACCGTATTCAATTACAATAGAAATGGGAGGGATGAACCCCTCTGTAATGGTCACACATGCAGAGCACACAGCACACACAGTGACATGTGGCCTGTGCTTTGAACCCATCCTAGCACCAGGAGTCTAGTACTAGGAGCAGTGGGCAGCTATTGTACAGCGCCCGGGGAGCAATGGGAGTGAGGGGGGAAGGGGGGTGTCCGGTGCCTTGCTCAAGGGCACCACGGCAGGGCAGGAGGTGAACTGGGACCTCTCCAAGTAGCAGTCCACACTCCACATTTTAGGTCTGGTCGGGGACTTGAACCGGCGACCCTACAGCTCCCAGTCCAAGCCCCTACTGACTGAGCCACTGCCGGACAATGTTGAGATACTTGTACTTTACTTGAGTATTTCCATAGTATACTACTTTGTACTTCTACTCCACTACAATTCAGAGGTAAATCATGTACTTTTACTCCACTACATGTATTTAATACCTTTTATATTTCACATAATCAATCCAAATCTGTAAAATAACTAATCAAGTGTTAAATCAGACTTTAGTTCCACCTGGAGTAAATCCACAAGCTACCCTGCAGTATACAAAGTCATTCAGTGTTCTTCTACGCACACATTCTTTATTCTTATTATTCCGCTGGGTTATTTTGCGCCTCTTCTCCTCCTGCATTCCACATCGCAGAAACTCCGTTCAAACATCAAAACGTTCAGCTCGGTCGGGAATCGATGGCTATTACTTTTCTCATTCATAACTTTCATAATTCCAGAGATACATCCCATAATTCATCACATTTTTAACATTGAAGTCAATGGAGAAACTCTTCAGACTTCAACAATCTTCATGCGACTTCAACTGCTAACTGTTCCTTCATACTTTCACTCAGAAACCTCATTCCAACTTTAAAATGTTACACATCTTTCTGACATTATTCGTGTAACACAACTTTTAAATCTGATTCTATATATTCTATATTTTGATGATAATACTTTTCTACTTTTCCTTGAGTAACATTTTCAATGGGACCTTTAGTTGTAAAAGAGTATTCCTACGCACTTGTACTACTTCTACTACTACTTTTACTCAAGTACAAGATCTGAGTACTTCTCCCACCTCTGGTTCTACACAAACTGTTCATCCAACTGTGATTTCCTGTGTGTGTAGTTGGAGAGAGTGCCGACTTGGCGGAGGCGGTGAGGACGGTGCTGAAGCAGGAGATCTCACGGCTGTTTGGGGACAGCGACCCTCAGAGCTTCAACAAGAAGTTTCCTGAGCCAACACTCCAGCTCCATCCCCCACAGACTGGCTGGTATGCTGCGTGCACACACACACACACCACACAACACACACACCACACATGTACACTTATGCGTGTAGTAATATTGCCATTTGATTTTATAAAAACGTGACTTTATTTTGGCGTTTGTCCTCAGCTGCTAAGATGATGGTGTACCTGGAGCCTCCTGCCATCAGGCAGCCTGTGAGATAGCTACGGCCCTGGAAGAGTCGCTGACTGGGAGAAGCATCCAGGTCTGACCTCACACACACCTGTCTGTTCAACATGCACACACTGATTCAGATAACTAACTGTTTGTGTGGTTGCAGGTCAGTACTGAGGTGCTGGAGGCTCTTTGTGATGGACAGCTGGGGGGGGTCAGCAGAAAGCTGCGGAGGCGTACCGCCCCGCCTGCCATAAGCTCTTCCCCTACAGCCTGGCCTTCATGCCCCCCGGTTACCAAGACAACAACCCCACCATCAGTGCCAACGGCGACCTGTCCTCAGGAGAGCACGACGACATGGGCAACGAAATGTGAGCCACGACTACAAGAGACGACGAAGAGGAGGAGGAGGAGGAGGAAGAGGAGCGCACACCCCCAACGCCTTAGACCCCACCCCACCCCCCCTTCCCTGGGCTCTGGCTGCTGTGCGTTGCCCCCACAATGCACTGATCTGGATGGACTGACCACAGGAAGAGCTGGCACATGGAGGAAGGCTGTCCATAGAACTGTTTCACACACACACACCACACCACACCACACCACACACACACAACACACACACAACACACACACACACACAGGCCCTGTCCATAGACAATCCGGGACAGGGAGGCACAGAGGATTGTGGGACAGTGGACGTCTCAGATGGCTGTTAACACAGTCCGGTTTTCTATAACTCCTTGTTTTCACGCCATGTCCTTCTTGTAGGTGCATCTGCTTCTCACGTTTTTAAAAGTAATTTATATATTACAAACTGACAAATGGATTAATAAAACAATGTTTGCAAAACCACATGGTGCTGTTGTGAGTGCTGATGTTTAGAATGACTTCTGCTGGGGGGGGGGGCGGCTGTAGGGACCTGCAGCAGGAGGTGAAGCGGAGGATGAGAAGCTAAACTGGGTAATTCCCCATTTTGACGTTTTACATTTTGCTTTAGTCTGTTTTGTCATGCTACCTCAGAATATACTGTTCGAGCCAAAGCATCACAATATCACGCACACAAGACAATCATATATATTTGTAAGTACATTTAGTCCTGTGGCTGGATTATGAGAAATATTCCTGTCCTATTTCCTAAAGACACATAATAAATGCAAAGTGTATCAAGTTCACAAATAATCCAGGCTAACAGAATCAGGGTTCTGTTAGAGCTGGGTATTTTCCATAGGTATTTTCACACGAGAAGGGGATCTGTGGTCCCAAATATGTTGCAGGGTTCTGTCAATCCAAAATTGGTTTCTTTTTGGGCATGTCCAAAAAATGGGGAAGTGAGCTGCTCCACCATTCCCTCAGCTTCTCCAACAAGCATTCTCTAGACCCTCCAGAAAAACGCGGGCTAAAATCCTTGATTATGCGATTAAACATGCGGGGTTTTATGCAAAATTGCGGAGAAGTTGCGAAATATGCGGAAAAAGGTGATTCTTCTCCCAAACCCTGTTACTAGGCTACTACTGAATGAAAGGAAGCCCTTTTAAAGAGTTCCTATGACACACACACACACACACACACACCACACACACACACCACACAGCACACTCCGCCTCATTCTGTTTTCATTTACCCGTTCGTTATCTGACCAGCTTCAATCTTGTATGTTCCAACACACAGTTGCACGGGGTGCAGAATAGTTTTCCCCCCACTTTCGTGCAAGACATCTGCGTACTGCTTTGCCCGGTCTTTAGCAGAAATGTTCGTAGGCAAATGGGATGGATTCGATTTGTTCATCTTGGTCAGAGCCGTATAATTATATAGTATATAATAATAATAGTATAATAGTAGGCTATATAATAATCTATATGGCGCTGATCTTGTTGCTTTTCTCTCTCGGTGTGAGTTCCACACATTCACTCTACGGTTTGTTACCTGCGCGAGCTGATGACATCACTACTTCATGTTAACTTTTTTTTCCCTCAATTTTGTGTGGAAAAATGCGGGGATTATGCGACCTTTTAAGAAATATGCGGGCCTTTTAAAATATGCGCTATTTTGCTGATTATGCGGTAAATTATGCGATCGCATAATCGCGTTTTTCTGGAGGGTCTAATTCTCAACCAATGCTAGATATTTTCATTTTAGTAAGGAAAAAGCTAACAAGACTCTTCTAATGAAATTGGCGCCAGTATCTGGAACGTGGAGAAAGTTATTTCACATAGTCAGGTGTGATTGAGTGTTTATCCAATGTTTGAATCTCGAGTCCATAGTATTTGGTTTGAATCCAGAATAGTATGCAATCCATCTAGCTTTGTCAACTGTTTCTCCACATGAAATTGTATCATAACTTCAGGTAAAGGGGTTTAGCTATTCCCGGTAGATTGTCATAGCTTTGTGATCTCCATCATTGCTTTCATTGGGACACCTTTGCACTCTCCTTATTTTCCCTTCCACTTTGCTTCATACCCATCATCACACCAAACAGTTGTTAGCTGGGCAGCCAGGTAATAATCCCTGAGATTAGGGAGAGCCATTCCGCCTCCTTCTTTACTGATAGTTAATGTACTATATTTAATCCTTGGCTTTTTCCATTCCAAATAAAATGAGAAAAAATAGTTTGCCCAATCCTGAAATTGGGTATGTGGAACTTTCACCGGCAATGACATAAAAAGGTAAAATATACATTTTTATAGTCTCAATGCGGTAAGTGAAATTCAGTAGTAGTGTCGACCAGGCACAGATCCATCGTTTATTTTAATATAAATCATTGGGACAATATGTTAACCAATTCCCTAGTACTTGATTGCTTTTGAGACCAATCAATAGGAGTCTTAGTTTGAGATTGGGGGGGGGGCAACTAAATGTTAAAATGTGTGTTATTTGAATATTGAGCTTGTAGCCTGAATATGTGCCAAAAACATCAAGTAGATCTAAAGGCTGACCTCTGGGTCACGTCACCAGCGTATAGCGCCACCTGGTGTTCTCTATCATCCATCATCATTCCTTGTATATTACAGTCTTCTCTTATGGCTGAGCCAGAGCCGTATAATAGAAGAGGCTCTATATGTTAACAGAGGCTCTATACAAAGAGCAAAGACAGTTAGAGAAAGAGGGCAGCCCTGGCCCCTGGATCTTTCCAAATGTATGAGGTCAGACAGACGTCCATTTACTTTCATTCTGGCTGTCGGGGCACAATATAAAGCTTTAATACGATTGATTGAATTTTCAGTAAAGCCAAATTGTTCCAAAACCAGATCATTCCAGCTCACACAGTCCAAAGCTTTTTCAGTGTCAAGACTGGCTAACACTGCATCTGTTTCCCTGATGCTCTGTATGATGTGCAGAGCATCGAACATGATCTTGTGTTTGGACAAACCAGGTCTGATCTGTGTCTGTCAGATCAGGAATATAAGAGCCTTTTGGAAATAATGGACACATTAAGTTTATAGTCCTGATTTAGGATTGAGATCGAGCTATGAGCTACATAACATTTGATGTTTGCCCTCTTTAGGGATAACAGAGATAACTGCTTCATTCCATGATGGTGGGATCGATGTATCCAGAAGTGTCCAGTGAAAGAATTTAGAAGTCTAAATATGTTATACCACTCAGCTGGCAGGCTTCACTTCCTGGAGTCTTGTTATCATCTTTCATAATGCTGCTACTCGTTTGTTCTACCTTGGATGTGCACTTGTTTTTAAGATATGTAAGTTCACTCAGACGTGCCCTGACTGATGGGAGAATAAAACACCAAGCAAAGCTCCAAACTACATGCCCTTTGAAATCAAAGTATATTCTGTGGTGTCAGAATTTACAGTAGTGACATTTAGTTTTTGTTTAAGTAAATGTATAAATATACAGTTTACTGACTGCAGACAGTAATTATGGAATGGATTATTATTCTTTTGACAGTGAAAGAGTGTTGAGTGAAGAAAGAACAAAGCAGATACCATTCTTCATGATTTATTGAAACATATGCAGTTGTGACAAACATAACATCAAGTATTACATATTCTTTAATCAGTGGGGGTATTAGGCCGGTGGGGGGGGGGTTGGTTAGAAATAAATACATGTGGGCCTGGATAGACGGGAGGAGAAGGTGCATTCATTTTATTTGACAAATGATCCTCCACAGTGACTTAGTGCTTTGAAACAAATAAACTTCAGTTGTATCTGAACATTAACCTCTTCGTTAACTTTAGCCAACTCAAAAGGAATACACCACTGGAAATCTCTTCTAGCCTCTTCGGCTGTTTTGCTCCACCTGCTCCACCTGCTCCACGCTCTGCTCCCTGTGAGCCTGCAGCTCTCCTCACATTCTCAGTGGCTGTTCCTTTGAGGGCCAGCCTAGGGGCCTGGGTGGTCCCAAGCCCCACTGCGTTAGCGTAGGCCGACAGCAGGCTGACCACCTGCCGGGTCTCCAGGGTGAGCCGGGCCTCCGTCAGCCAGTCCTCCACCACGCGGCGGGCCTCTCCTCTCAGCTGGTTCACCAGCTTGGCGGCCAGCTCCAGGTCTCCGTGCTCTAAGCAGAAGCTGGCGTACGACAGGATCTTGAATGGATCCAGGTCGTCACTGCTCAGCTGGGCGGGGGGGGCTTCCTGTTTATCCTCGAACAGCAGTGCAGCCTGGAGGTAGGACAGGAAGTACTGGTACAGGGAGTTGTGAGTTTCATCGACTAGAGCGACGCGGCGGGCCAGCGAGCGCAGCGCGTTGAAGCGAGCGCGCAGAGACGCCTCGCTGTACACGCCGCGCTGCAGCGACTCCTCGGGCAGCGCCGAGGCCAGCGCCAGGGCGAAGTCGTTTTCATGGCAGCTGTCCCGCACGGCCTGGGCGGCGCCCTCCAGAGGCTGCGTGGGCACGTCCGCCTCTGCCGTCTTCAGCGTGAAGTTCAGAGCCTCCACAGAGAGCCACAGGTGGTGCGCCTTACGGGCCTCCTCCTCCGCCAGCACGTGGCCTGCAGGCAGAACACAGGGCAGCATTAACACAAAGCAGGTGCTGCTGCAACACAGGAAGTCTCCTAAAGAACCACACACTCAAGCACCGTATGTTGTCCTTTATGTAAGTACTAATAAAGACATATCTGTCCTTGCTGTGTCAAGAAATCATTTCTTACCTTACAAAATGTAAGGTCAAATAATTCCAGTACCTATTTTTAGACTTTTAAGCAGATTTTCCTGATCATTGGAATAATATAGAAATCCCAATTATGTTATAATTATGACTTGAAATGTGCTGTACAAACAGTTTTGCATTAATGTCCAGATAACGTACACACATTAACAAACCTTGATTACAAGTACCTTTACGTTTATTAGTGTCCACACCAACACTAAAGATTATTGAAACTTAAATGCTTTATTTCTTCCGGTCATTGTTTTAATGTTCAATTCATGTAAATGGGCTTCTCAATTTCAACTTTAAATGACTATAGCATCAACCATTATATGTTTTTATAACGTTTTTATAACGTTACTCCTGCAAAGAAAAACAGTGTGTTAACACAATGGGAAGGTTGGGGATTTGATCCCAGCCCCTGCTGTCCATGTGTCCTAGTGCAACACCCCATGGTGTGTGTGTGTGTGTGTGTGTGTGTGTGTGTGTGTGTGTGTGTGTGTGTGTGTGTGTGTGTGTGTGTGTGTGTGTGTGTGTGTGTGTGTGTGTGTGTGGTGTGTGTGTGTGTGTGTGTGTGTGTGTGTGTGTGTGTGTGTGTGTGTGTGTGTGTGTGTGTGTGTGTGTGTGTGTGTGTGTGTGTGTGTGTGTGTGTGTGTGTGTGTGTGTCTTTATCTTACTGTCGATGGCCTCCTCCACCCCCTTCAGCCGGGCGTAGGCTGTGTTCATATCCAGAGTGAAGTTGTCCAGCTGCTCCTGGCTCAGCTGCCTGTAGCTGGTCTCCTGCTCCAGCAGCTTCCTGGTCAGCACCTGAACGCATCACACAGTCACACCAGCTGTACCACGTGGACGACTAAAGCTGCTATTTCAATTGAAAACTGACTGAGATTAATCAAACAAATGAAGAACAATATAATACTAACCCCAATCATCAAATATAAATATGGCTGTTAAATGACATCATCAAGCCACACCCCCTCTTTTACATATGGGTGAAGTTATACGAATGATTTGATGTAATGTGTGCTCACCTGCTCAGCATCGACCCTCAGCTCAGTCTCCTGCACCTTCAGGACGTCCTGGACGTGGTCGGTGTGAGCCGCTGCCTGCCGCCGCAGCTGAGTCCTCATCTCCGCCTCCATCACCTCCCTCATTTCAGACAGCTACACACACACACACACACACACACACCAGGGCCGTCAGAGCCAGAAGCCCTTCTCTGCTGGCCTAAATACTATCAGGATCACTGACAAACCTTTAATATCGTTTTTTCATTAACATGTTTTACATTATTTCCTATAGTCTATTATCTTCAGTTCATAGCTTTTCTCTGTTGCGCTGTGTCTAGTAATGGTGGTTAATGTTGCTGGGTAGAATAAATGTGCCGTGCGTACCTTCCTCTCCTGCTCCAGCCGGGCCTCCTCCTTGACGTGCTGCAGGGCGGTGCTCACGGCCTTCTCCAGGGCCTTCTGGTCCTCCAGCCTCTGCTGCTCCAGCGAGGCGTCGATGTGGATCTGCTCCCTGACCCTCTGCTCCGCCAGCTCTCGGTTCAGCTGGTCGATGCGCCGGTGAGCGTGGGCGATCAGCGCGTTCAGGTCATCCTCCGACAGCTTACCAGCTCAAACACAAAGACAACTCCTTTTGAAAATATGTCTACTGCATCTAAATAAATCCATTCAGGCGTTTATCTGGATCAGTAAAGCACAAGTGTCCTTTATACAAACAGTGTAAGACATGCAGGGTACTGCTGGTGGGTGTGTGTGCTCTTACTGAGCCCCTTCCAGTTGGCCTGGATCTCTGGAGTGAGGCTGGTCACCTCCCTCTGGAACTGTAGTTTGGCTTCATTAACCAGCTCACTGTACTGGGAGACAATCTTAGCTTCTGACTCTGATGACTGCACCTGCACACCACACACACACACACACACACACCTCTGATTATGACTCTGTCTTAAAGAATGAACCAGTCATGTGGCGACCAGTCGTTTCTTTCAGGATGGATGGAATAGTTTGATCCTCTGACTCTTCATTGTAGCACACAGACAGACAACTGAACCCCAATCTGTCAGGAAGAAGGTGGAAAATTGCCTTTCCCAAAATGTAGAATCATCACTTGATAGTCTATTCATCACATCATGTACACAAATAATGTCCTTACCTTAGTTACCACTTTGTCCAAGTCCACCACCATGTTGTGGAGGTTCTCCTCTGCTGCTAGAACCAGGGGGCGCACAGCAGCCACCTTCAGCCCCTTAGAGCTGTCAATCACCGCCTTCAGACTGTGCAGGGCTTCACTGCGGGGGAGACAGGGGGGGGGAAGAGTTTCAGAAAACTGGTGCAAAATATGAAGGTGAGGAAGGGTGATGCTCAGCAACCCTTCCCCGGATGCATCAGTGTTCACATGACTCGGCTCCAGGCGGCCAGTGTGGGTGTGCAGCTGAAAACTGTCCCACGTCTCATGGCTGTAATGACCATCAAGGCCCCGCTGGCCCCGCTGGCCCCTGGGTTGTTGAATATTTATTCAAGAACAACAACAAACGATAACTACAATAGGACCAACCAAACGGTCAACAGAAAAAATGTATCAGAACCCTCTTTGTCTTTCCACACAAGCCCATCACACGGACTACTTTATCTCACACCACACCCATGTGATATTTGCCTGAAGTGACCAATTACGACGATGGGAAGTAAACAAATAATGATAATAATAGAAATAATAAGCAATGAATATAATGCACCTAAAGGGACGTTCCAAAATTGAAGCGGCCTATAGATGATTATTTAAAAAAAGCTAAATGAAGCGAATGGGGGGCTGTTGGGGGGGGGGTCAGACTCAGAAGCCTCTGATGATGAAGGCTTGCTTCTTCCACCAACTGAGAGAGCTTCAGATGAATCCTCTACCCCCCCCCCCACATGTATAATTATATCACTTCATCGATATAGTACAATATATATCAGCATAGGGTACATTGTGTATGGCAATATATGAAAAGCAGGTACTTCATCACATTGAAGCCCACCCCCTATAGCCAGGGAGGTCCTCTAACCCTTCTGTTTTGCATCTTTCATCTGAAGGTGTACATAAAGAGTTCATTTAGGCCTTAGGCGCGTTCACACCGCAGTACTTTTCCCACAACTTAGGTTAGTCAGAACTTAGTTCATGAGAACTCTTTAGTTCTCATGAACTAAGTACAGATCGCGTTCACACCGGAATAAGTTCCCTGAGGGAGGATTACGCAAATGAGCCGCTGACGTCACTTCTTCTTCTTCTGCTTTGGGTTTACTGGCAGGCCGCAAACACTTCACGGTGTATACTGCCACCCGGAGTCCCCGGAGTTGGGGACTGGCTTCAGTAGAAGCTGCTGGGACTCCCAGCAGCTTCTACTGAAGCCTTCCGAGTAAATCGCCAGAACGCCGACACCTCCTCATCTCCACCGCTCCCATGTTTTCTTTTGTGTTGCCATAAGTTAGTCTCTCTGCGTTTCTGCGCTGGGCGAATGCTAATGCTAATAATGCTAATGCAAGGATAATAAAATGGCGGCTTCACAAAACGTTTTGGGAGTTTTACGGGGCGTGGTTTGCAATCCGCCAGCCAATCAGACATAGGAGCCTTTTTCTCCCACGAAAGTACCCTGCTCTCTAGCAGGGACGGGAAAGGGGGTAAAAAGGTTCTCATGAACTAATTTTAGTTCCGGCTCTTTTTGGTGTGAACGCAACATTTCGGAACTATATCGGAACTAAAGTGGGAAAAGTACTGCGGTGTGAACGCGGCTCTTGTAACCGAGTCACCAGCACTGTTCAGAGTTTGATTCTTTATGGTTTTTGCACTTATTGTAAGTCGCTTTGGACAAAAGCGTCAGCTAAATGAAATGTAATGTGTGTGTGTTGAGGTACATGTCTTACTTGGCATTGGACAAGGCCGTTTCAGCAGCAGTCACAGCGCTGGTCCTCTCAGCTAGAGAAGCTTCCAGATCCTTCCACTGGGCGGACTTCTCCTCGGGAGGAACCTGGATTTATGAAGAACGTTAATCACTCCACAGAACCATTCTGTTGCCCAGCTAAAAACAGCTATTAAGCTACATATTGGTTTCTGGTTTGTTATTTTTAAATCCATGGTGAATTGATATGAAAAGAATTATTCAAATGTACTCAGCTATGCATAGCTGTGAGGTTCTTTTATATTAAAAAAGCGCAGTTTTCATCAATTTAGAAAAAGATCCTATATGAAGCACTGACTGATAAACAGCTCATATCGTTCCAAGCTAGAGTAGGCGTGATATTACTTCAGCGTTGTCAACATGGATCGGCATTATTATTATCTAGGCCCTTTTGTATCTTGTTTTATGTATATATGTCACACTGTGGGACTGCGAGAAACGGTATTTCAAGATTTCTGTATGTATAACACATGTAGACATTTTGACAATAAAGCTGACTTTGACTTGACTTTGATTCTCTTATACGTCCATCATGCAGAGCTATGCTAATGCAGAGCTATGCTAATGCAGAGCTATGCTAGTGCAGAGCTATGCTAATGCAGAGCTATGCTAGTGCAGAGCTATGCTAATGCAGAGCTATGCTAGTGCAGAGCTATGCTAGTGCAGAGCTATGCTAGTGCAGAGCTATGCTAATGCAGAGCTATGCTAATGCAGAGCTATGCTAATGCAGAGCTATGCTAATGCAGAGCTATGCTAATGCAGAAATGGGTGTGGTTAAATCTAAACTGGGTTGGAAAATGCCTGCCAGTGTTACTGTGATCAGACCACAGTCAGTACCTCTGCCTCCATGGCCTCCTTCAGTCTGAGTGTGTGCTGAGCGATGGCCTGCAGCGCGGCCTCCTGAGCTCCAATAGCCTGCAGGGCGGCTTTAGCAGAGCTGGCCAGGGAGTCGTCCAGAATGGCTGATACAGCTGCAAAATAAATAAACACACACACCATGAGAGGGACACAGAGAGGAGACAGTAGCATGGAGTGTACAGGAGGAGTTAAAGATGTTTTCATTACTAAATAATGTGTGTGCGTGTGCGCGTGTGCGTGCGTGTGCTCCAGCCTACATGCGAGGACTTCCTGTTCCTCCTGGTCTTGTTGGGCCAGTCTAGCGGTCACCTCCTCCACGGGGCGCTCCTTCAGGGCCTCTGACGCCCCGGGCTCTGTCTCAGGCTCCTCCATCGCTGACACTGCAGTATCCTTATGGTCGTGGCACTCTGTGCACTCCTCTAGAGAACATGCACAAACAGACACAATGTCATCTTACTTTGTCATATCCAACCTTGAAGTCTCCAACTTGTGCGTTCACAAAAGACACGAAATATGAAAAAGTGTTTCGTCTGCCATCTTGTCTGCAGACTTGTCAAAGCATTCATTCATGGTTTTTACTAACCGGTATCAGTATGTTTTTATTTCGGCATCATTTTTGAAACGTGCGTTACAATGAAATCACGTCAAAATATGTTAATTTTGTTACAGTTGGTATCTACCATAGTATCTACAAGGAGATAAGCCCCGCCCCCTTTGTCAGCGCGTCTTGTTTTAATGACGCGAGTAAACACAACCGAGTGCCGTGATTATTCGCATCGCTCTAAAATTGTGACGGTTGGGGTTCAGAGTGATACAACCGTCAGCTGGTTAGCAGCCACATGCATGTATCTGCTGTACACATAGATGTACATTTCAAATGCTTTTCTGATTATGCTTTAAGATATCAAGGTTACAGAGGTCAAGAGGTTACCTTTGAATACTGCTGCCTCCGAGACACAGGGAGCAGGGACCGAGGACACCTCACTGATGGCTGAGATGATGTGAGTGGCCTCTACTGAAGCCTCTGGATGGGAGGGAAACACACAACAGCAGTTAGTGTGTGTGTGTAATGAATATGAATGTCACGTGACATTTACCAGGAATAGGTATGACATACTGTTAACTGTTATTTTAGTAGTAATCAATACATATGCTACCGTTGTTGCCATATCAGAACATTAATTTGAGTAAAATGAAATGTTTAAGGACTTGTTAGTGGAACAGAAACTGTGCACAGACCTGAACATCACAGAAAACATTCATCAGAGCTGCCTTCATTTGAAATGAAGTTGTACAGGGCAACAATGATCCATGTCACTCCAAGGTGTTAAGAAGTCATTCTACGTAAAAATAAGAGCAACATGAGTGCAGCTTCCTTTCAAATATGGTTAAGTTGTTAACATACAGTTAACAGTCAGAATGGGGATATCATTATAGTGGAAAGCACTCTGCTGCCACCCCCCACAACACGTTGCACGGTACAAAGAGCCTGATGATGAGGGTCTGAACCCGATGGAGACCTACCCTCTATGCTGGGAGCAGGCTGAGCTGGGACAGCCCCCCCTCAGCGGCTGGGCTCTCTGAAGACTTCTTCTCCGTCTTAGCTTTGGACCCCTTTGGCGGTTTATCCATCATAGAGGGATGCTGTGCAATCTCCGTCTAAAGAGCAGGAGAAGCAGTTCTTTAACCGGACAGTCTCTAAAGTGTTTGTGTCGCTCTACCTTTCTATATACAGGCTTTGAGCGCTGATCCTTTAGCAGGACATCTTTCATTTGAGTCCTGCACGAAGACGTTTGTTTGAGATCAGCCCTGGAGTTCACTTTCCCTCCACTAAAAGACAACTATTAGAAATTGTAAATTGTAAATACCTTCATACATCAACAGGTATTTCCTCTTAGCATGACCTTTCCCTTTTGAATGAATAAATACACATGAGAAGCCCTACCACTGATATACAGTGTTCCCAGATGTAGCTTTTAAGATTTATTGAAAATAGTTTGCAAAAGTGCAACATAAAACATGGAGGCTGTAAAGCTGGACTAGCAATAATGTCTCACGTCAACAACGACATTCTCAAAACACTCTGATCTCACCAAAAACAGATTTCAGATAGCGCTTAGGAGATGCTGAGAACCCATTCCCACCTGTTTCTGGAGGGGGCCACCGTATTGAGAAGCGGGTCCCAGAGCCAGACCCAGCAGCCGGTCTGAGTACGGAACATTGTTCTCCACGGCCGCTCGGAACTTGTGATCCCATTTGGCGTACAGTATTGTTCCTCCAATGCCCCCACCAACTGTCACCAGGCCAGCAGCTACCACCTTACCAGCTCCACTGCTGCAGAGAGACGAGAAGCTGGTGTCATGTCTTGACAAGAGTCGAAATGTAGCACAATGCATCTGTGTGTGTGTGTGTGTGTGTAGGTTGCCTGAATATAATAATCCTCACAGTTAAATATATTATATAGTTCCTTGAAAGGAGTAGCCCATGATAAGTATATATTTTAAAAAGTAAAATTAATTAAATTATAGTAAATGCTTGTTTTTGCATTTCAGAAAATGTTGTTCGTTTACCCTCAGACAGTAATATGGTCAGATCAACACAAATGTTTGAACCAATTCGTTATTATTGCCTTATTTTCTCTTCTGTAGGTTTACTAGTGTTCCTTAATAAAGCAAAGATATTTCACATCAGATTACTCAAGTCATTGATGGAATAAATTGGTAGAAAACTCAAACCATAATTTGCTGCAGGCCAACCTATGATGTGGATGTATAACCTCTGTGTGTGTGTGTGTGTGTGTGTGTGTGTGTGTGTGTGTGTGTGTGTGTTACCCGCTCTCTCCTGCTGTGTAGTGACGGCAGGGTTGCAGATTGGTCAGAGGGGTTCTCCCAAAGCTCTTCTGGAGAGGGGACAGAGAGAGGGGACAGAGGGGGACGGTGGTTTACCTTCGACATCTGACATTACGTAGATTCATTCTGTACCTGTGTGATGTGTGTAAACGTGATGATGACATGCATTTGATATTTTTGAAGATAAATAACAGTATCAGAGGAGCTTTGCTTACTTTAGTAAATAAACTGAAATTAACTGAACTCTAGTTACTTCCTTATGAGCTGAATACAAAAGAGTAATAACGGGATGTTCCTGAGCAGGTCGTCCGTACTGATCGTAGCTCAGGTGATAACCCGGGGTCCCGCCCATTGACTGCATGGGATTATGTAATGTTAGTACACTGTATATGAATGTACATTCTAGGATCCCTCCAGCCTGACTGCATGGTGAGTGCAGTGAGGTGAACTGTGGAGCTGTGGATATGCTGCACTCCTCAGTAACTGAGCTGTCTCCATGCTGGCTGTATGTCATTAGCCATGTCACTAGAAGCTAACAGCTAGCACGGACGTTAGCAGGGTTCTGATCTGCTCTTTCGAATGACAAGCTACTGTTTAACACAGAGCCCTGTGAATTCTAAGCTCCAGCATCAGAAAGCATGCTGATGTTAACAATTCAACCCTATTTCAAATTAAACCTACAGTGGCACCTTGGGCAGGTCTGTGGGTCACTGAATGACAACATGCTAATGCTAACATGTTAGCTCCGGCTGGCTGTGAAGGCTGCTCTTACCCGCGCGCTGCTGTTAGCCCCTCTCAGACAAGCCCTCAGCATGGTCCAAAATCACTTTGCTTCTCAAGTGATAATATTTTAACCTGCACAGTAGCAGTACGTGTTTTCTCCTCGTCCTTCTTTTCGTTTCTACCCCTTCTTCTTTGTATGTTAGCTAGTTTGTGTGCGCCACACTGCCTCCCTGGTCAAAAGTAGAACTCCAACTTCCCCCCGCAGAGCAGACCCTCCTGTGGTGGTGCTGCTGCAACACCATCCCCCATGTATTTCATTTCCCAAAGAATTCATTTTTTACGGAGACCTTTTACTGCAGAAATGCTTCTCTATGTAGTTTATCAGTTTATCAATAATCCATAAATTAGCGATAGAAGAGTCCTTTAAGAAAGAGGTTGAAAAGCATCCTATTTACATGTGAAAACCCCTCACCATAATGAAACTAGAGCTGCAGGTATGGTAGCTCTGCACCTCGGTTTACAGGGCTGTTATAACAAACACATGTAGCCCAGAGGCTCCGCTGCAGAGCCCCTCCACACTGATGCACTCATCAGTCCCATCAATACAACCCTTCAAACTGCTCATAGAAGTCAATGCAACATTGTTCTTTTTTTTATTTGAAAAACCATAAAGGAACCAGAAAAAACCCAAAACATTTGCAATAAAAACAACTAGTACAAAAACAGATCACAACCCAATATAACTGAAGTAAAGCTCTTCGGTGTTTAAAATGTACATCCTTGGGCAAGTTATTGTCAATATGAATCATTAAAAATACTTTGGTTTGCCCCACGCATTTAAACAATTGAAAGAAACTTTTGAGTTGAGTCAGTATCGATGTATTCCTGCATTACTATCAGCAAGGATCAGTGCTACGTTTTCTTTTGTGAACACCAAATCCTAAACTATTTGAAGTGGCCAGAGTTAAACATGCAGCTGTAAAACCTTGCCATAAAAGAAGACTCCCTGAGCAGGCTAGGAATCTGTAAAAGGTCCCAACCTTTGGATTAAGAAGCACTGGAAAAAAAGGAAGCCTATTGAATATTTATGATTGTGAATAAAGACATTACACATGGGTCGTAAATATAAATTACAGTGTTGAACCTATGCCAACTGAGACACAGAGGGAGCAGATTGAACCTGGAACAGTCATTGTGGGGACATGGTGGGCTGCGAGAAGTGTCAGGGAAGAGATGGATGAACATTCGGGAGGTGTGTCAACATGTTTGATTTCATTTCCACAATGAACTACGCCAAGTCCGGCTGCACTGTGGTTTCAGTCTTCTGTATTTTAACTGGAGTACCCGAACAGTCGTCTTCACCCTGAGCAAGAGAGAAAAAAAGCAATCAATAAAACGGAAGGCTCATAAAGTACCAGGATTTGTTACCTGCACTTTTAGTTTGGTTTTAGAAACTTGGATAGACTGTATGCTGACAGAGGAAGCTGGACATGTGTCAGTAAACACTTGATTCAGATGACTGAAGATTCTGTTTGTATGGTCCAAACGGACAGGAAATGTGGAAACTGTGTATCATGTTAAGAGATATGTAACCAGGTTAAACATATTCCCATTAACTTCCCAACTTAACGGTGGCTGTTTTCTAAAGGATATCATTCATAGATTTATTGGAAACATACATGTCCATGTTGAATTGTGCATTTGCCTGTAAACACTTTTGCATTTTCAGCTGACCTGCTCTCTCCTTCTCTTCTAATTATTCTGATCTCATAGTGAATTCAAAGTGATCAATCTTACCTCCAGTGAACAGCTGTGTGTGGTAAGAGAGGCTGGGACATTCTGGAAGTCTGGGAAGTCCAGCTCAATGTCCATGACATCATCGATTCCCAGCTCCTCACTGGAGAGCAGAGGACAAACAACAACATGACCATCAGCAAACAGCCAGAACACAGAGTCTACAGCAGGGAGGCACCATGGCAGCACGTCATTGGACCAAAGCACTTTACAATTCAATATCGGCATCCGCCAGAAGTAAACATTTCATTCAATATCACAGGCCAGGTGACATGTGCTGGGCAACCAGATGAGGTAGCCTATGAATCACTGCCTGCCGGACCACATAGGGGGGCTCTATGTGTATAGCCTTTGCATTGTATTTGAATAATAAAACATGTTATTTAGAGGTGCCATTCAAAGCCCCCCCAAGGACACCCTTCAGAAAACATTACAAAAGGACAGTAACAGAGAACATGCAGGGAAACAGGGATAATGTAGCACTACAGTGAGTAGGCAGATCTGAACAGGTTGGTTTTGAGGAGGGACTTGAATGTGTATAAATATATATATATACATTTATATATAGAATGTTCTATGTGGCCCTTAAGTTAAGATGTGTTCAAATCATCGTTAACAGCCTCGGAGCTTCAACTGTCTTATCCCTCAGCTGTGTATTGGGATGACCCCGATTGTCCATTCAGCTTGCCCCAACATTTATAAACACACACTATGGACATTTTTTATATATATATTTTTTAAAGTCTATATTTAACTTGCGATTATTCGCAAATTAAGTTGCACTTTAAAAAAAATGCTATTTTAGAGGTACCTAAAGAGATATTTTTCTATTGAAATCATAGACTGTATATATACACTCAACATGGGAGTGGATACATATGATTGATTTAGACAAAATGTATCTTTTTATTATTGCAACAATCCCAAAAAGTCTAATTTAGGTTCATTCTTGATACCGATATATATGTTTATTAGGATTCTCAAAGTTGATGCGTTAAGCCGTTGACATGCATCTCTGTTGAAATGTAATCTCTTCTTACATGTCATCAAGGACTTTGTCTTGACCCTCCTCTGTTGGGGGGTCCCAGGCGTGCAGTTTGACCTTCCACAGTTTGATCTGCTGGTCCCAGGAGCGACGGCTGTACTTCCTGAACTTATTTGGAGTCTTGGGGTGAACACCCGGCTGACGAATATGTCTAGAAACAGAAAAGTAAAGATCAGAAATCACAATCACTTTTATTACCAAGTAGGTTTGCACTTACAAGGAATTTGTGGTGGTGTATACATATTATTGTTTTATATTATTTGAGTCACTTTAAAACATGTATTATTGTTCAAAACTGTCATTATGGTTGTAGTGCTGTGTGAGTGTGTGACCTACTTTGGAACTTCTTTGATGTACCGATCATAGGCCAGTGTATTCTTTCCATAGTTTATCTGTTTCTGTCGCCTTAGCAACACTGCCTCATCAGTTTCAATGTGTTCTCCCTCTTTTGAGTCACAGCTGGAACACAGACAGACAGGTGTTTTCACACATACAGACTCCAACAATGAAAAAGGTGCAACAGAAGTGGACATACCTCTCCGATGAGCCAGAGGAGATCTTCCTCTCTCTTTGGGTGACCTCTGCACCCAGTATCCTCCTCCTGTAACTGAACAGTGCACACACAGTCAGTTAAAATCAAGACTCAGTGAAAGTGTGCTGTGAACCACTGAGATAGAAGCAGAGTGTGGTTACCGCTGCATGTCTCTGTGTACGTCTCTCTTCATTCATCATTCTCCACCTGGGTGCCCCAGTCAGCCTTTCTGCCGCAGCGAGACACCGGGCCTGTGCCCTCTGGAGTGGTGAAACTAGGGAGGAAGCACAAGGGGGGTGTACCAGCATTAACACACAGAGGGGAATGGAATTATTGTTGCCACAGTGCAAGTAAATGTAGTTTAAGCCACAAATAGCTATCCCTGGCCCAGAGGGCAAATGATGAGATAGAAACACAAGATGGATATGAAGAGAAGAGCATACTAGAAGGAGATAACCACGGGGTCATTTACCCCTTGTTGCCAAATACTACAGAAATAAAGCTAACAGTTTGGTTTAATGAGGATCATTCAGAGCTTCTAACCTTCAGGTCACCTTACTGAAATAAGCTGAAGTCTAACAAACTGTTCATATCTAGCCCTGACATTTCATCTGTACATTGGTACACACTCTGCAGTGCATTTTGCTATTCTGGTACATTTGCAAGTTGCAAATTGTGTCAAGTTGAATGTAGTGTGTTTTTATTGCAGCTGTATTCTCTTACCTAGCATTTCTGCTGTCGGAGTGCCCACCCTTTTCTCGACCAGCGTCCTCCTCTCTGTTGGCCCGCAGGCTTCCGTCGACCCCTCGTTTCCTGCAGTGAGACCACCGGGACGGACCAGAGCTCCTACACAATAGAGACAAGTAAAGATAGCATATTATTAACAAGTAAGTTTATGTTTAACGTCAATTTAGTAGCCCTTCGGTGCTAGCGTGTCTCTAATAATCGTTTCTATCTGTTCAGACACAGACACAGTGGATGAATGCCGACTCCACAGAAAACGGTCAGGAGATGCAACTCCGGAAATTGGGTCAGTCTTTGTTATTGGGCGGCGAATTAACGATTAATAGGCTCATCTATAACTTAAGAATGGTGGTAAGGTCAAGTGATTTAAAATCACAGGTGGGAGAAGTACTCAGATCTTGTACTTGAGTAAAAGTAGAAGTACCAGAGTGTAGGAATACTCTGTTACAGTAAAAGTTCTGCATTCAAAATGTTACTCAAGCAAAAGTAGAAAAGTATTAGCATCAACATATACTTAAAGGGGACCTATCATGCAAAATGCACTTTTGTACGTTTTATACATGAATATGTGTCCCCGGTGTTCCAGGGAACTCACCAAGTGTCAGAAAACACAACCCTCTCTATTTTCCTCCATACCCAAATCTCTAAAAAAGGGGCTGCAACGGATCTGATAAAAACTGATCCAGATTTGAACACTTTACTGACGTCAGCGCTACGGCTATTGGGCCAACTCTCCACCTATCAGGGGAATGTGGGGTTGGGCCACGGCCGGCCATTGCCGTTGAAAGCGCTGGAGACGCTGTAGTACATATGCCAGGCCTGTAAGTGGCGCTGTAGTCTGCCACAAAAGCAGCGAAGAAGACTTCCCGCCACAGTTACCAGTTACCCTTCTGTTTATTCTCCGCTGTGGATTTTTTCTCCCTCCCCGAGGCAAGCGTTTGCTCCCGCTGCTTTAATTCAATGCAATCCCTCCCCGTCGAGGCAAGCACTGTAATTCTCTCCGGTTAGTCCACCAGCAGATGACAAAAACCCACCTCTCCGCCTCTTCCAAGGAACGAGGGGACCGTGCGGCAGAGTTTCAGTTTCTTTCGCTGGTCAAGATGTCCGTTAAAGTTTAAATCTTCCGGACAAAATTAGAAAAGTGCCGGTCAAAGGTCTTCTTTGTTATTTATTGAGCTTTAAAACAAATGAATAACTACTCTATAGGCCTATAATAATAATAAAACACGGAGGACGGAGTCTTTTTTCTCCCCCTCTTGACTTGATCAGAGCACGGCTCCCCTCTCCTGCAGGGGGGCGTGGTCAGCTGCAGCTCACAGAATCAGCCCCGTAGACAGCAAACAGCACTAGAGCGAAATGAGGCATGGCTAAAATGCATGATCTGTTTGGTATTTTGAAAACAGAAACGTAAATAACGTTATATAGGTATATGGCCCTACAATATATCATTTAAATATAGCATGATAGGTGTCCTTTAAAGTACAAAAACTAAAAGTAGTCATTGAGCAGATTGTTCCATTTCAGAATAATATACATGATATGTTTTATAATGATTGATCATTAAAGTGTTCTCAAAGCTGGTAAAGGTGCAGCTAGTTTGAATGACTTTGTATACTGCTGGGTAGCTTGTGAATTTACTCCAGGCGGAACTAAAGTCTGATTTAAGTGTTTATTAAATTTCACCTCATTAATCAAAATCTGTGAAGTAACTAAAGGTATTAAATACATGTCAGGGCGTAAAAGTACAAAGTAGCAAAACGTTAAAATACTCAAGTAAAGTACAAGTACTTGGGTAAAAGGTACTTGTCTTATTTACACCACTGCTTAAAACTAGCTCTCGATTGTTTCCAAACACCACTGTTAAATCCTCTTTCAGATAAACCAATGGCGAGACCCATGGCCACCAGCAGTACAAGCAATAACTTAATCAGCTAGTAGAATGAAATAGAAGTAGTTAGTTGACAAGTCGTTCTCCCGCCACTGACTTCCTGTTAGCGATTGTTCTGGCCATCTGTTCATCCATCCATTATCTATCCCACAGTGT
Organism: Trematomus loennbergii; assembly: GCA_012861695.1. Taxonomy (NCBI): domain Eukaryota; kingdom Metazoa; phylum Chordata; class Actinopteri; order Perciformes; family Nototheniidae; genus Trematomus; species Trematomus loennbergii. Next base: position 119,984 of record JAAOOA010000450.1, read on the forward strand.
CTGGGTGGGGGTGCTGAGGCCTATCAATTCACATTCATGGCTGTTCACAACCGGGCACACCATTGCCGGTATATTCCGTGAACACTGGCGGCAAAACGACCGTCATTCCCCAAAGCCCCAACTGTTCCTACCAGGAACGCTTCTGCTGTGGTGGATAACACTTCAGCCCTCTGCACAAACATCAGGTTATAACCAACCCCCGATACAGCTGCACTACAGTCCTGTTTAGCAGAGGTTAGCCTTTACCACCGTTTTCTCTTCCTCGGCACCCGCCGACAATAGAGCAGAGCCGCCACCGTCGTGTCACCCAGTGGCGAACACAGCACAACAATAAGTTAGCTAACTTCTTCAAGGCTAATGTAAAATCATTTCAAAGCGAGCATCAAGCTAACTAACGTTAGCGCAGGACACAAGTCAATTGAAACATGAACACAGCCTTACAGTGTGGCTTCATTTATGAGAATAATACATACTTGAAAAGGTAAATGTGTTTGTAGTCGGTTAGCTAGCATGCATTTACATAATCCCATTCTGAAAGAGTTCTAGCTAATGGTGTCTACAATCAAGTGAACGCAATGGAGGCTCGTGGTGGTTTAAGAAGGTGAAACTTGCCCATTCTCATGTTCGTTTTCGCGAGTTTCACGTCGTTTGCCTCTGGTCCAGTTCGACATATTCTTGATTATAAGTAGAGTAAAGTTATCCTTGTTGTCAGCTCAGCAGCAGGCAGTGTTGTGTCTACCCGCCAACACTGAAAGGCGCGCGGTCCCAAACAATCCAACAGGTCACGTGACAGGAAAGGGCGGATATACATGCAAATAATACGAAAATACTGGGCGCGAATTCAGATAAAACAGCAGAAGCAACTCTGCATCCGCCTTACACAGTTAAAAGTAAAGAACCAATAATATTCACCATACTAAACACTACATTATTATTTACAACAACAACAAAAAAACACTCAACATAGACAACAAAATCTGAGGGGAAATGGTACTTCAAACAGGGGAATCATGAAACAACAGCAGCACATATGGGATCTGGAGACAAGAGGGAGGAAAATGCCTTAAATTCAGGAAAGAGTGGGGATTAGGAGACGCAGATGTAGGAGAAAGGGGTTTTGATAAGATTTAGAATAGGGTAATTTGAATGTAACAGTAAACAATTGTGGGGAAAAATCTAACTGGACTGTGATGTGTAGGGAAGAAGAATCAGTAGAGCACGTAATGCACAGCTGAGAGGAGAGTTGGTGGAGGACATGACATGAAGAGCTAGGGGTGACTAACGGATAACCTTAGACCAGGGGTCTCCAACCTTTCTTCATCTGAGAGCTACTTTGAAAAAATAAGTGGCCAAGAGCTACTTGCATCACATCGCTTACATTTATTCACATAGCACTCATCAGTTGAATTAGTATGGGCTTGATATGTCTCATATTATTTGTGTGAACATAAAAATAATTTGTGTGTAAATATGTGATTTGTAAATGTAAAACACCATCCACAAATGCATTTAAAAGATTTGCAAACTCACAAATAAATTTGCAAATGTAAAACGGATCTGCAAATACGCAAAATATTTTTACAAATAAAAAAAAGATCTTTGAATATCTTTTTAACATTTACAACTTTCGATCAGGCATTTGTGAATCCATTTAGTATTTGTCGACCAAAAATGCAAAAATGCGCTTGTGGATCTCAAATCTCTGCTCATGGATCGTCTTTTTACACACACGGAGTTTTGAGACAAACTCGTGTCGCTCGGTTATTTTCGGAAACCACGTGATGGCCTGCTGATGACGACATTTCCGCATGGTTTTCAAAGTAAGAGCATGATGGTTTGTTCAATGCGCTGTTTTTTTAATGAACAGCGGAATGTTAGATGCGTTCTTTATCACCATCATCATCATGTTATAGTGATACAGTTTTTAGTCAGAGCGGAGCACGACTCCTGACTTTTCCCTGTGTTTTAAAACATTTCTTTTTTTTTAAATATCTGTTGTAATTATTGTCTTTTATTGTGATTATAGAAATGTGTTTTTATGTGATTGTAGTTATTACATGTACAGCACTTTGGCCCGACCAAAAATCGCTTTTAAATGTGCTTTATAAATAAACCTTGATTTGATTTGACAGTTAGTTTGTGTTCGTTTATTGGTTCAACTTTCTTCATTGTTTTTTGTGTATTCAGTTAATTAAGTATCTTTCTGTCTGTCTGTCTGTCTGTCTGTCTGTCTGTCTGCCTGCCTGCCTGCCTGCCTGCCTGCCTGCCTGCCTGCCTGCCTGCCTGCCTGCCTACCTGAACCCCTAAGGAGGCTGGTCCGCCCCCCACTTGTGAAAAATAGCACTTTACCCTTCCTATATGCCGTGAGCTGATTATCGAGCCTTCATAACAGTCGCGGGTGTAGGCTTCTGTATGTGTGGTGGGGAGTGTTGCAGTAGAATATTTCACTAACCCATATCTACATTAATAGGAAACCTTACATGTTTGAGCAACCTCTACGAAGCGGCAAGCTACCCCACAGCACCCCCAACAGAAATCTCTGGCACCGCCCATGTATCTATCTATCTGTCTATCTGTCTATCTGTCTATCTGTCTATCTGTAGGCAGGCAGGCAGGCAGCAGGCAGGCAGGCAGGCAGGCAGGCAGGCAGGCAGGCAGGCAGGCAGGCAGGCAGGCAGGCAGGCAGGCAAGATAGACGGATTTCATATAGATAGATAGATAGATATATAGATATAGATAGATAGATGGATATATATATAGATAGATAGATAGATAGAAAGATACTTCATTAATCCCAAATTGTGAAATGTGTGGAAACAAGTAAACATAATAACATTAAATACAAATGAAAGCAATAGACAGGAATATATGCATATACAGTAGAAAGGACACGATGAATATTATAACATTTAATGTAGCCTTACCACTGCACCGGTAAGCCGATTAATAAGATGTGAAGTGCTTTGTAACTTTGACCCGCTTGACTGAATACACAAAAACAATGAAGAAAGTTGAACCAATAAACTAACACAAACTAACTGTATCACTATAACCTGGGCCGGCCCTAGACTTTTGGGGGCCCTAAGCGAGCTTTGGCTTGGGGGCCCCCCTCACTCTAGCGCGTTCTCACTACACACAACACGGAACCAACTTTTGTCTTATGATGTTAGCATAAGCACAGATATTGTATAAATAAGCATGTAAACACCGTGGACCTAATCTCCTCTAGGGGGGTCCGGGGGCATGCTCCCCCGGGAAGATTTTTTTTAAATATTGAAGTTAAAAGCATCAATCTGGTGCACTTTGAGAGCAAAATGAAGAGGTCTATGCATACATCTCTCAACACCCATATGAAACAGAACTGTAAACAGATTTTTCTTTATGGATATTTTACAAATCACTCCCCTTTTAAACTGTATTCTTGTTTTGTCATATAGTATTTCATAACTGTTTTTCATTTATTCTCTCTGGCTGTCCATCTCATAATGTTCACATAGAAACTAGCTGTCAATAGGAATATCATTCAGAAGAATTATAATTTCATGCAAAAATCTGTCACAAAAAGAGGTTGCACATTTAAATTCAGGTGTTGTTATGGCAACGTCAGTGGCCAAACAGCCACATTTACTGCTGCAAATACGTTCAAACATGCTGTCGACACGTAAAGCAGTGGCAACTATGCCACCATTTCAGCTGACTTTTTCTCAGAAATACTGTCACATAACATCCATATATTTCAGTGCTAGGTTGATGCTTAGCTAAGCTAACTATGAAACACTTTAACTGACAGGACTCAGGATCAACTGTGTACTGTAAGGTAGCTTCTAGCTTCATGTCGAACAGTAAGTCAACATTTTCCAGAGAGCTTTGAAATCACCAGGTAACGCAAAAAAACATAACATTTAGATTGTATGACAAAGTGTTTATTTAATATATCTGGCTAGCTATAGCTACTTGCTAACGGTTTAGCTTACCCCCGCGATTCAAAGTAACGTAGCTGTAATTTATGCTTTGCTTACATGTTCGCATAACTTGGAAGTTTACTGACATTTACATACCTTGTTTACCTGGCTCAAGTGGTGGCTCTGGGGTTGTTGTGTGAGCCACCACTTGAGAATTGTCGTCTTTTTTAAGAAAAAATGTTCTTATGTCCATCTTCAAAAACTCCGACAGACAGTTTATTTTAAAGGGGACCTATCATGCAAAATGCACTTTTGTACGTCTTTTATACATGAATATGTGTCCCCGGTGTTCCAGGGAACTCATCAAGTGTCAGAAAACACAACCCTCTCTATTTTCCTCCATACCCAAATCTCTAAAAAAGGGGCTGCAACGGATCTGATAAAAACTGATCCAGATTTGAACACTGTCCTGACGTCAGGACAGTGGCGCTACGGCTATTGGGCCAACTCCACCAATCAGGAGGAGACAGCCACGGCCATTGCCGTTCGAAAGCGCTGGAGACGCTGTAGTACATATGCCAGGCCAGTAGATGGTGCTGTTCTCACTGAATCTGCGCCCAGAGCTAGAAATGGTCAAATTGAGCAAAATGAGCATGGCTAAATGCATGATCTGTTTGGTATTTTGAAAAAAAAAAGTATAAATATGCCTTATATAGGTATGGTCCTACACTATATTATTCAAATATAGCATGATAGGTCCACTTTAAACATTGTCACAGCTCACAGGATAGGTACCTGTCATCCAATAAGACAGATGTTTATTTCCATTCAACTCTCTGGTTGGTCTGGTGTCTTGCCTCTGTTGCATTCACTGAACACGGGAAATTACATTCCTGCCGTCCTCTCTAGTGTCATGATGAGGTTCAGGTAAAGCACGGTTAATGTATTATATTATTGACTCAATAATATAATACATGACTTTGAGAGTAGGCAATCTAGGCATATTAACAAATATGCTAGGGGGCCCTTAGTGGCTGCGGCCAGGTTGCTATAGCAACTCCAACAATTGGCCTAGCAACGGCTAGCAACCCATTGTTTTGTTATGAAAATGTATCTATATTATTATACACATTCTCGCGAGATCTATCAGGGGTCGTAAGTTAAAGCGCGAACTGTTACTTGGCTAATGTTGTTATAATTCTCAGTATGTGAACACAGATCGAAACTGGAAAGATTTCTCACAAGTCAGCGTAAACGACCGCGATCTCCAACGGAGCCGGTCCATCCGGACAACCCTGTGTGTGTGTGTGTGTGTGTGTGCGTGTGTGTGTGTGTGTGTGTGTGTTGTGTGTGTGTGGTGTGTGTGCGTGTGTGCGTGTGTGAGTGTGTGTGTGTGTGTGTGTGTGTTTGTTGTGTGTGTCTGTCTGTTTGCGGGGGGTGATGAGGTTAAATGCCACAGCATGCCAGTTGAAACAGTGAACGATCGCTATTGTGTACTTGTACGCTTAGGGTGTAATGGTATTGTACAAAATATTGTAGGAGCACAGAAGCAGTGTTCAAATTCTGCTTTACAAACTTATTTTGGTTGTGCTTACCTTGCAAAGTAATGTTATAAGTGTCAAAGTAATGTTTTAATGTAAATATTAATGATAATATTGTAGCGTGTCCAAGTTAATAGTTATTTCAGTTATCAGATGTGCACAGTTTAGTACATTTGTAAAGTTATTTAGGCAATGTTGTTGGTGGGAGTTAGGGAGAGACCGCCCCTTCCAGTGTGTGTGTGCGTTTTCCGGTGTGTTTGGAGGGAGTACGAGATGTAGGAGTTGTGTTCGAGTGTGGGGAAAAGTATAATGAGTGTTAATACTATTGATTGGTTCTGTAGGCGTGGCTGTGGCTGTCAATACCAGAAAATAAAGAGAACGTTTTCGACATTGAAGGCTCTTGATCTGTGATTGAATAGCGGTGAACGCTACAATATGAACAGGCTCGTGCTTGGCACTGGTATTGTTTGTTTATTTATTTAGAAAATTAACTAGCAACGCCGTGCTGTCATATAGCAACTGCTAAGCTACTGCAGCAAAAATCCTGTAGCCGCCCATGGCCGCTTATGTCGCTTAATGGTCGGGCCGGCTCTGACTATAACATGATGATGATGATGATGATGGTGATAAGAATGCATCTAACGTTCCGCTGTCATTAAAAAAACAGCGCATTAAACAACCATCATGGTCTTACTTTGAAAACCATGCGGAAAATGTCGTCATCAGCAGGCCATCACGTGGTTTCCGAAAATAAAAATAAATAACCGAGTGACACGAGTAGATTTTAGCCGAGACCGGCGGCAAGTTTGTCTCAAAACTTTGTGTGTGTAAAAAGACGATCCACAAGCAGAGATGTGAGATCCACAAGCGCATTTTTGGTTGACAAATACAAAATGGATTCACAAATGCCTGATCGAAAGTTGTAAATGTTAAAGAGATATTCAAAGATCTTTTTTTTATTTGTAAAATATTTTGCGTATTTGCAGATCCGTTTTACATTTGCAAATTTATTTGTGAGTTTGCACATCTTTTAAATGCATTTGTGGATGCTGTTTTACATTTACAAATCACATATTTACACACAAATTATTTTTATGTTCACACAAATAATTATGAGACATATCATCTAAGCCCATACAGACATTGCAGGAAGTAAATTGCTCCGTAAAATGTCAGTAGTGAAGAAGAAGAACATAAATAATCAGAAGATACTGGACTGGTTTGTTCTGCTGCACCTGCTGGTTCTGGTGCGCGCTGTTTTCCCGGCCATTTCCCAGAGCCTCCCCTGTTTTCCATAACAACCGAGGACGCTTCCTCCTGATTGGCTGTTTCTACATCCTGTGTTGTCAGGCCTCGCTAGCAAATGCTATTTTAAACATACTTCCTTCGTGAGCAGTGGATTAACAAGCACCTATACGAAAATAAGTAAGTCAGTAATGGCATACTTGTCATTCGGCGTTTGTTTCAGAGAAGGAATTTGATAAACCGATACAAAAAGCCGTTAGCTGTGATAAATGGGTGTTGCTACTGTACAGCATAGTTGTGAGTGAGCATTAACCATGGTATTAACAGCAGCAGCCTTCAATAACAGACGGCTCGCCGGCGGACAGCTCTTCAGAACAGGCAGCATTCACCGGGGATGGACGTCTGGACGCCATTTCTAATGTTCAGTAAGAATGTTCCTCATGCTTTGTGTAACTGAATATGAGCTGGAGAGACACGTCTTCCTATCACAGGTGTTACTAGAGCTAAACGTTAAAAATGTTCTCAATGTTTGAGGAGAACAATTTTACTGGAAGAACAATAAACTAACCTGACGTTAGGGTGATATGAATGAAATCATCTTCACTGGGAAGAGAGACCCTCACTCCCCCTGCACTGACAGCTTCAGTGACCAAGAGTGTTCAGATCCATTACTTCCAACAATGTACCAACAAGTGCCAGTTTTGGATTTAATACAATATTTCCCTTGAAAAAGCAGTAGGTGGAATATTTCAAAATGGTCCTTAAGTGCACAATAAGGTGAAAGGTACTGCTGATCATCATACTACATAACCATTACTTACATAATGACATTTGCTGTCATTTGTTTAGATAGATAGATAGATAGATACGTTATTGATCCCAAATTGGGAGATTATTTAGTTACAGTAGCAGCAGTGTGTTCAGGCATTAAAAAAAGTTAAAGTTGGAATAAAGGTATATACAAAATAAAAACAATAGTTAGACAGCTCTATGAAAGACCAGTATTTTACAGTAGCCGATAAATACATATGATAGAAAGTATTTAAGTAGAGATAGATATGAAAAAACAGATAGATATGACAAATATAAAATTAAAGAAGTGACAGTGACTGATTTCATTGATGTGTTAGTTTTAGAAAGTACATTTGGTGTTACACATTGCTTACATACGTCCAAAATATGAGGAATGTGTTCTGTTATGATTCAGTAAAGATGTCAGTGCTGTCTGTTCACAGTTTAGCTGCACTGTGTGGATGGAGCACAGCAACCCAGAGATACTGAGAGACCCTGGAGAGGCAGAGCTGACAGGTGAACACACGCACACACACACCACACACACACACACACGCACACGCACACACACACACACACACACACACACACACATTTGTATTATTGAAATGGCATGCAACATGTTCTGAATATCTGCCTTTACAATAATTGAATTCATTTTACTTTTAAAAAGAATTACTTATCACGGGCTACTCCTATAAAGGAACTCTATAATAGATTTAACTGTGATGATGTGTTTGAAGTAAAAATATTAATATTATATTCAGGCATCCTGCTGTATAGGCCTGTCCGCCTCGCTTTGCCGCGCTGTTCGACTGTGGAATCTCAAGGAATCCTTTTAACCCACTCACTCGTCAAAAGGAAAATAATATCACTGATGCCCAAATGTAAATACACGTCTAAATAAACAAAGTGTTTAACATCACCTTGGTGCTTCCCACTGCCTGCCTGTTAGAAAGTCAAATCTATAAGTCCAATGGGATTTTGGGGGGAGATATAGAGATATGATTCAGTTCTGTTGACCTAAAATATTGGTCACAGCAGCTTGTTGGCTATCATCTCTACTTGACTGAGACTCACACAATTGTAACCTTGATGTCAATCATTTGGTTTGCATCCACACAGTAAATATCCTCGGTGCTGGACTTATAACCCTGCCAAAATAATCAAATAGGCTACTGGTTCGAACACAAAGAAGTAGTAGGACCCATAAAAGAAATATTCCTGCAGTCAGATAAACAGTTAAATCATCACTTTACTAAACATGATGGTTCTTTAGGAACTGTGGGACTAACACAAGAAGCATCCTCAGTCTGTTTGCAAAGGTTCCTGACCCCCACGTTGTCTTGTTGCAGTGCAACATGGCCGTATGTTTGAACCAGACATTTACAGCAGCCCAGCCCCACGGACCTCAGAGAAATGTTCTGCATGCACATGTCTGCGATGGTGATGCTGTCAACTTGTTGCTCTCTTGGTTTGAAATGTTCTGATGTGTGTGTCTCTTCCTTTCAGACCAGGAGAATTCGGAGGCATTCTGCCTAGAAAAGGAGCAGGTTAGTACTTTTTTGACATGTACTATTTAAAAGATGATGTTTATTACCTTTCATTTTTATTGATATATTATAGTGTTTGTTTATTTGTTTATTATATGGTAATATACATTGTGGGAGGGACCCAGAGGGCAGTATGCTTCAGGCTGCTCATAGATTGGGTTTAACGTTCTTCAATGCAGCAGCTGTTTTCAGTGACGCTCTGATGGGTCATGTGACCTGCGCAGCACACCCTCACACACTGGCTCATGTAAGTCCTGTTTCTCGCTCGAGGCCAGGAAAAGGCTAGTCACTGTGACCTTTTGACCTGTGCTGGACTATGGTGATTTGATTTATATGAATGCACCTGCCAATTGCCTGGTCAAGTTAGATGCTGCGTATCACAGTGCACTGAGATTTGTGACAAACTGTAAAGCATTAACTCATCACTGTACCCTGTATGCAAGGGCTGGTCTGCCTTCACTAACTGTACGGAGGCTCAGTCACTGGTACATTTTTATATAAAAGCCATGTTAGGGAAACTTCCATCCTACATCTGCTCCCTGATCTCACGGCGAATTGTAAGTGGCTACTGCCTGAGATCGCATGCTGTGGTTGTATTAAATGTGCCAACTGCTAGGACTGTCTTAGGGAAGATAGCATTTAGATGCGCAGCTCCACTGTCCTGGAATAGTCTGCAATTGAAATGGAAACTGAGCAATCTGGTACCACTATATGTTTTTAAAGCTTGGTTGGATGCTACAATCAGAAGCTGTTGGTACCTGTGCATGTGGATAGTTATGTAAATTGTAATCCCTGTAATGCTGTATGATGTCCTTTTGTTGTTCTGTTTATGTTTTAATGTTTCATGTGGAACCTACTTGAGCAGGTCTCCCTTGAAAAAGAGATCAATGATCTCAATGGGATACAACCTGGATAAATAAAGGTTTGAAATGAAATGAAAGGCTTGCTGTGTCACAAAGTCAATCACTATATCAGGTCAACTATTTCAAGACAATTACAAACTACCAGACAGCTGTTCAGTTGACGTATCTTTATCCATGCTCACTACCCCCCAACAACGACATCACTGAGAGCCTTTTGGTACAGCCTGCCTGCTGCATGCTTTTGTAAGGTAACACAGGGGGAGGAAATGGACTAAGGGTCACTTTGTTGGTGAAGTATTCCTTTAGGAACTAAACTATTTATCAATATTTGTTTTTGGAATTTGCCCTTTGTGTCTTTCAGACAAGATGCAGTCCCTGCATGGTGACCGAGGATGGAATCACTAATGGTACAGTGCATACATGTTATAGCTGCAGATTGAGCATGCTGGAAGAACAGCGGAACAGGATCCAGCAGAAAAAGACATATACTGGTTTTGAACTATATGCTAAAGTATAATGTTTGATCAGTTAGTCCACAATAAGTCAACACGTAACCAGGCTAAACTAACAGCAAATACAATACATGTTCAGCATACTGTGACCTCAGAACATGTTCACTCCTCTGCAGGTTCCTGGTCTCAGAGGTCCCTGACCCGCTCCCTGCAGCGAGCCGAGACCCTGCTCAGAACCTTTAACCCCGGCATCAAGTGGCTGTTCCAGGGCCGCCAGGATGAGGAGGACATGGAGAGACATTTTGTGGTCGCTCACAATCTGGTGTCCCGGTCCTCTGCTCGTCTCCTGCGTCTGCACCAAGCTGTGGTGACTGTGGCCCCCCAGTGGCAGTCGGTGGGCAGGGAGCAGACAGGGTCTCCCCGGGTAAGTTCCAGGGATTGTAGGGAAGCTGAATGTGTGATCACCTAAAAATGATTATCTTTAGCACTTTATTTGCAATGATTACTTTCATAGCAGGAATGCAATCTGCACTTCTGTGTTTCTACAAAACCCAAGCTTTGAACTTGGGGCACCACCCAACAAAAGGGATGAATGGTAAACAATCATTGAATTCTGTCTCAACTCTAGAGGCTTGACTCTAACCCAGTAACCATGATGCTTCACTCGCACAAACCACCTAATCCATTTCTTTACAAATGGAAGGTTTATTTGGCGACTGAGGCATTAACACTCATACTTAATGTATGCACAAATCATGAATGAATGAATGGAGTTCATTATGAACCAGTGAGTACCTCAATAGACAATATAATGACTGAAAAGGTATTTCAAATGAAACAATGAATGAGATGAAAGCATGATCCGCTGCTGCCTTGGGTAGACAAAAGCACTGCTGGAAGACCTTACTTCAAAATGCATCATCACTCTCATGCATTGCATCTGTGAAACACATCTGTGGAAAACAAGCTTTTCCCCCAAAAGTTTGGACCATAATATAATATCTACGTTCCTTGAAAATATGTAAGACAGCAAGTGTTTAGACCAGACTTGGAAATGATTGTCATTATACAGTACAATGAGGAGCTCCAACAGCCGTGTAGGACAGAGAGTGAATACACATACTATACAGAGATGCTGTATGAGAAACCAATGTGAGTTTGGAACATTGAACATATAAATTCTAGTAGACCTCAACAATGGAATTATGATCAGTAGAAATGGCCATGTCATGGGACCTTTAAGTACAAATAAATATGTTTTAATGTGTATTAAAAAAAAGTATATATATATATTGTGTCAGTGCAAGCTGGAGTTTAGTGCAATTATTGCTCTGGGGAAGAAACTGTCTTTAAGTTTGATAACTAGATACCATTTCCCCCCCCCCCCCCCCCCCCCCAGGTGTGTGTTAAAGGCCTCCCAGCAGACAGTGGGGTGCTCCTCCTGCCTCCTCCCTCCTCCTGCAGGACACCACTCAGCTCTGAAGGCTCCTGGAGCAGCGGTCCTGCTGCTCTTCATTCACGAGTCACAGGAGGGCCCGCCTCACAGCAGCTTTCATCTCCAGAGTGCGCCACCTGCTGGAGGAACAGCTGGAACTCACACCTGACACTTAACCAGGTCAGGCTGAACTGCAGGGTTCTCTCCAAAGTGCATTGAGACTCAGCAGCTATTTTTTGAATCCTTGCAGGACAAATGTGGAGGCTGGCTTCACTATGGCCACTTACCTCCAAAAAGAGTATTTTACTTTTGATCATTTAAGTACCTTTGTTAACCTGTTAAGGCTTTTTTTTCACAAACCTGTGTCTCAGGGCTTCTTAACATTTAACAACGTATTAATGTGTCATACACACTTAACGGGAAGAAACTCATCTAACTGACGATATGAACCATTCTTTGCTAAACAAAACACAAGGTAATACCAAGCCTCTGAATTAGCATTAAGCGAAAAATGATAACGCACTTAGCACAGAACTCACGGGAAAAATATTGTATTACTTATCGGATCTGCACAAACAAGATATCAAATGAAAGCTGAGATTCCACAGATTCTAGAGGTATAAGTATCACTGTGCGACCAGAACTCAGGGCAGGACATCTTACCATCTTACCTTTGCTGTTGTCTGATCTAAAGTTGTGTTCAATGGCATTAAAACGCATAAAAGCGCTGCTGAAGGTTAATCCAATGTCTCTGTGTCACTTTGAAATGATTACTGATAATCCATCATAAGATTTCATATAGAGTGTGAGAGAGCTACAACCCAGCTTCCGCTTTTGGGCATTCTGGCTACACATCACTCTCTTCACCAATGGTAATGTTTAGATGGATTTAGGAACTTCCCCTCGATTCTATTGGCTCTAACGGTTCAAAAGAGGTGTCAGAGAGATATGGCAAATCCACCCAAATGACCCCAGAAGTGGGTTTCTTTTTCTAAACCTCTCTAAAAAGGTCAAATGTCACTTGTTTTGCATCAATCTTGATACAGGGTACTTATTATATGTTATAGTTTGGATTCCTAAAGCTTTTAGTCTACTATCCCATCATTCAAGGGTAGTTTTCACTATAAGTCATGTTTTCTTTTGGACAGAAACTATAATTTACGTTTTTTTACTATGTTCAATCTGAATTTACTTTAAAATAAAAAACATCTATATTGATTCTGACTCTTCTACATCCAACTCAGGTTTATCATTGCTTTGAGAAAAAAGATTATTAATTTACCCCTTTTAGAAGTGAAGTTATAGTCATTTGTTCTGGCATGTCATTTTCGAGCCTGAGACCTGAAAAACAGGCTCAGGGCTTAACAGGTTAATAATACAGTACCATTGTACAGTACTTTAACTTAAGTGAGATTTTGAATTTAGGATTCTTAACTTTTAATGGAGTATTTTCAAATGTAATATATTGGTACTTTCATTGAAGTAATGAAGACTTCTGCCACTAATCACAAACAAACCGTTCTCCTCTCCCCCCAGAGTTCTTCAGTCAGGGGGGGACTCTGCTCGCTGAGTCAGGAGCTGAGGGTCCACCTCAGCCATGGTCCTCTCTGTTCTCCAGAGTCCAGCATGACCCCCCCCTGAGAGCGGCTCTGAGCCCGCAGTCCGAGCTGATGCTGCAGGTCAGAGGCAGTCTGGAGCTGCTGGGGGTGCAGGCGCTGCTTCTGGTGGAGCAGTATGTGTACGCCCTGCTGTGTGCTGTGGCCCACACTGAGGGGCACTGTGTCCCAGAGAGCTCCTGCAGGACATTTTGGCTGGCACGGAGCTGTATAACCAGGCGGTGGGAGAGCAGAGAGCGCAGCACAGCGCCACCCAGCTGAGGACTGCAGTGTTACAGCAGGCTCATTACCCCCCTGGACTCCAGTCAGCCCAGCAGCAGAGGGCCTCACCCTGCTGCCTTCTCCCTCAAAGAGCTGATGAGGATTTTAGCAGTGCATCAGCAGATGTGGCAGCCCAGCAGCTGCACTGCATGGCCTCTGAACAGACCCGCGAGGCCTCGGCATGTTGTCAGAACTCATCCAGTCAGGGGGCCGGGCCCCGCTGCAGGACCCCTGAACTGAGACCTGAGTGGACCTGGGAGCGGCTACAGCAAACCTACCTCACCCCCTCTCCTCTCTTCTCCACCAATCACCCCCCCCTCCTGCAGTCATCATCTCGTCACAGATGCCGTCAGACTCCTCTGTTTACATCCCTGACCTTCATGTAGACAGAACACTCTCTGAAAACCCCCATCCTGTTCAAGCCAAGCCCCCCCCTGTCCACCACAGGCCCGGGTGCTTTGACAAAGGCCACACAGACACCCCCCGACCAGTGTGAATGCTTTTAGGTTAGCCCAACCACATGTAGAAAAACAGACCAGCTTAGAAAAACAATGGCCGACCATCTCCCTCCCTCCAGCCCCCATCCAGCCCCCCTCCCTGTCAGGGCTCTGCCAACAGGACCAGTCCTCAGTGGAGCTTCTGTTTCAGGTGCTCCTCTCCTCCAATGAGCTGCTGGCTCCACTAGTTTCACATGCAGCTGCACCTGGAGCTGATCAGCTACTCTCTCACACAGCAGCAGAGGTGTTCTCAGCCAATGGGAAGGCTCCAGTCAGAAATACAGCTGATTCAGCAGATTGGAATATTGTGAGTACAGAACTGAACAAAGACCAACGTGTGGATGGTCTGCAGGAATGGGCTGAACTGGAAATACCCCCCCGGCGAGAAGCTGCTGTCAGGTAATGTCAGGAATAACAGCCACGGGTGTGTTTAGTAAAACACACCGTGATACACAGTTTTCTTAGTAGGTGTACACAAAATGTAACTCATCCACATGTTTGTAACTTTTGCCCATAAAATATATTATATATATATAAGTTTGAGAAACCGGCTCGAGATCGCTAGAATTTGAAAATACACAACCGGAGAAAATCTGCCACTTCCTTACAGAGCCCCTCCTCCAACACACAGAACGCGCACATGACCAATGAGGGCACGAGATAAGTTTGTGCACAGATGGAAGGCTGACAGGCAGGTAGGCCATCCAGTTATTTTAGCCGGGCCGGCTAAAATGATTGGTCGTGCTTTTTACAGTATTACAGCTTTATGGATTTGTTGTCAAAGCACTTAGATATTCATTGCTATCGGGATGTTAAGAGCATTCCATGGAATATAACACAAAGTGTATCTCGAGCCGGTT